>LKEA01000014.1:31693-82800 GCA_003795315.1 Cytospora schulzeri | reverse complement strand
ATCCATCCATGGTACAGTACAGTAGGGACGGATTCCCGATCTTCTGACAGTTAGTTGCAGGTGCAGGTGCATCTACCTGCAGGTGAGATGCGCAAGCAAACAGCCAATCTACCCGGATAGGGGGACCCTCTTCTCTTTGCTGTCTTCACTAGTAAGTCGTTGTGGTCGTCTAGTCGTATGCCAGGTGGACAAAAACCGGGCATGGGATCTGTCATGTCATCGCCAAAAATACAAGATGCTGGCAGCCGAACGTAACCAAGTCAACTCAACCTACCTACCTGGGTACAGTAGTGAAATGCAGGAGAATGGAGTTGCAGCTTTAGTAATTGGGTCTACTCGCAATCGGAACCGAACAGCCTGAATTCTGACAGCTGGAGACCAAGACAGGCAAGAGAAGAACCCACCCAGCGTACAGGGCCTATCAGCACTCAGCGCTTAGTGTATTATGTACTAACCATGGATGGTACTTAGGGACCTCCAGGGCTCACCAGTAGGCCTTCTTGTATTATGTGGCGGCAGTTGAGAGTGGTGGCCACCGGTTCTGCCGGTGGCGTATACCTTTAATAATTCGAGGGCTCCGGAGATTCACGTTCCATTTGTTCCAATGTTCCAACGTATGTTCCACTCAGCCACTCCCTACGCCCTGGAGGGTGACAAAGACTCAGGTCGGACAGAATGGCCCTGATGAGCCCCCCCTCCCTGACCTGCCTGACAGTCCGACAGCCCGAGTGACCACACTGCCCACTGCCGCAGCACCATGGCGAAAGGAGCCGAATGAGATCTAGATTATTTCATCCTCGCATCTGGCCTTCCCTGCAGGCCCCTGATGACTGCCATGTGTGCACGCTGTGACACCCTCACACATGCCCAACACGAGAGCGAGTGCACCATACAACGTGCATCTTTCCGAACCCGAGTTGCTAACCTCGGAAGTCAAAGGCTCGGAGAAGAAAAGCATCCCGCCAGGGTTTTGAAACGGATGTGTTGGTCCTGTTCTCCAGCTACCGTCGCTCGATGTCCTTGACAGCGGTGGAGAAGGTACCTCTGCCGGATTCCATTCCACCATCGACGATGACTTTTGGCCCGCGGCATGCATGACGGAAAATGGTACCCGGGACCATCACGATCCAGGACCATGGCCCTGGTAGTAGATGCTTCAGGGCTTCGAGGGACTTGAGTGCGGGATTTGCTGGCACGGCCGGGTCGACGCGCCGGGCGACCACCTGGGCAGTGCTGTTGGCCTAATGTAGGTCTCTGCTGCAGGACGCTCCATCTCCGCCAATCCTTCCAAAGGGGGGCAAACGCTCCTTTCTCTGGATGATAACTTGGATTGGCCAGTATACCGCTTTGCAGGTCCGTTGGCCAAACAGTAAGCCATTGTTGGGGTCGTTGGTGGATGATCCAGGATGGCTCAACATTCACGACAGCCTCACCGTCTGCTGACAAGACTGCCGGACTGCCACTTTTTCGAATGCATGTCATGTTCTTGGGCAACAAACAGCGGTATGAGCCATTTTACCTTGATGAAGGTAATGTGTGTCACATGGAGTCAGAAATTCGATGCTGTTTCCAACATCTGCTTCACTGCCAGGCTGATGACGGATATGCAGGCATCCGCAAAAGTTGGTAGCTCACAGATAGGTGGTAGACGTATAGTCATTGTCTGGACAGAGTCATGGTTTGTACACCAAAGGGTTTCTTGGTGTCTTCGAAATAGCATGGGGTGCAGGACATATCTGGGACTGCCTGCTTACCTAGGTAGGTGAATAATTACCTAGGTATTATTGAAGGGGAGGAGGAATGCAAGGCCAGCACTGTTGCATGATGGACCATTTGAAGTTTTACGGGAAGGAGCTTTTGGATGTTTGCGGTCTTGCGCTTCGTTTGCTGCCCAAGTTAATCACTGGTCACAAACTAAGGAGACTCTCTACACAATCTGCCCCTTTTGAGTTGGTGAGGTTGAGGTTGACCTTGGAGCTTTCCCTGCTGTTAACCACTTCTTCCTGGCCTGTGTCAATTTGGGTTAATGTTCCAGCTACTCACCCACGAATCCATAGTCTTTCGAGGCTCCCTTGGGATGCTTTGGCCTTTATCGACGACTGGCTAGCTCATCTCTTCAACCCCCCCCCCCTTCCAATTTCTCGTACTTCCAATTCACTTCATTCAACCTATTGGTCACCCCATCAATCCAAAATGCCACCAAAGGGCAAGAGGAGTCAGGCCGCTCGTGGCGAGACAGGCCTCCCCAAGAGTCGTGGCTCTGGTTTCGAAGGTACAATATTGTATTTTCATGTTCTTCTACACGGCCGTGACTTGCTAACTGCCTATTATAGATGGGTACGCTGATCCTCCCATGACCCCAGAAGAGCATGCGACTGAGACTAAGCTCTACGATCCGTAAGTGATAGCCTCCCACCTCCCATCTGCTCGTCACCTTGCTTACAGTGCCACAGGAACCGTCCCTTCCCTGAGCGTATCGAGGAGTGTATCCAGAGGTACACCATGCGCCGTCGAATGACCTCCGACCGTTTGAACGTCTTCTCTAAGTATCTCGCTCTCGGTGGAATCGACACCAGCCAGCGTCAGTTCACCGGCACCGCCAAGCATGTGAAGGATATGGAGGAGAGCGGCACGTACGACGCGGATGACATACGCATGATGACGTCCAACGAGATCCTCGATCGCGGCTGTGAGGGCACTGGCAAGTTCTTCAACCCGTATTACCCCGAGCATTGGGATGTTGATTTCGCTGGGGTTGTGGCTGGATACCTGTAAGTAACGATTCGCTCGCGAACTCACTTCTTACTCCATGGAAGTACATTTGCTTATACATCTTGTCTACAGTGGTGACTGGCTTCCCAAGAACGCAGGCCTTTGGTCCCCCGACATCAAGCTGGCGATCGACACTGTCCTAAACTTCCTTAAATACGTCCGTCACCACGATGTCTGCCCTGAGTATGCCGACAACCTTGCCGAGGCCTGCAAGGTCTGCGAGCTTGCCGACACAGAGATTCCCAAGATTGGTGCCGTTGGGGGTGTCATGCCTGGCGACTTCAATCTTGCCTGTCGA
Organism: Cytospora schulzeri; assembly: GCA_003795315.1. Lineage (NCBI taxonomy): Eukaryota > Fungi > Ascomycota > Sordariomycetes > Diaporthales > Cytosporaceae > Cytospora > Cytospora schulzeri. The sequence continues at coordinate 79,730 of LKEA01000014.1, read as the reverse complement.
ATCCTGTTCTGCGGCACCGGAAAGACCAGCAGCGTTCCTCTGGCTGCCGTGACCACCGACGACGTAGTCTACGAGGAGAAGACAGACGCGAGCGCGAAGGCCTTGGGAACATGGGACAGCAGCATCATTGCACCCAAGGACTTCGACGCGGAACGCGTCTTCAAGGCGACCATTTCCATTCAGAAGCCGCAACTTATCGACCGTGTCCTGAAGATGAGCGAGCAGCCGATCCGAGTGGTCAAGACCTACGAGGATGCCTACGTCGTTGAGGAGATCTTTTTCTCCGACAACGATACTGTGGACACCTACAGGGGAATCAAGGGCAAAGATGGCCAGCCTTGTGTCGTTTCACCCGTCGGACACATCGTCCTCATGCCCACCATCATAGAGGACGGCTGGGACAACCACCCCACCCTCGCCGAGGGCCGCGCAGGCAACCCAGGCAGACCCGTAGTCATCTACCTCGAGCACAACATCATGGAGAACCTAAAGGTGGGCATGAAGATGCGGCTGATCATCTGCGAGCTGGACATGGGCCTCGAGTTCATCAAGGAGTGCAACGCGGTGCTGCCGTCCTTTCATACGTTCCTGCCTCAGTCTCTCATGATGAATTACAAGGCGCCCAAGCCCAACGAGCGCCTTCCCCCTTCGGTGGACGACCCGGACGCCGAGGACCAGCAGTTGTATGACATACTTGATTCGGAGGACAAGGAGGCTGACAAGCTGGCGAGGCAGCTTGATCCGGAGCTGGACAGGCAGATGCGGGAGGCCGAGGATGACGAGGCGCTGGTCAAGACGATGGAGAGGGTGAAGGTTTGAGTTGGATTTGAGAAGGTCGCAGCGAAACAGTTTTGGCTGTCGCTGATTATGATCTTTGAATCTGGATGGCATCTCGGAAGGTACTCGCAATGGGTCGTTGCCTCGTAATGGGGATTTGCCAATGAAACCTTGAGTGCTGAGCTCTTCCATAGTCGAGTAAATAAGAACCAGAACCATGCTCTCAGAAGCTTGATCTAACACGTGGAGAATCCGACTCCCAATTTGATGCAGACCTGATGGTGATATAGATATCAAAATACCAGACTGACGGCCAACATGAGAATAATCGTCATCATACCAAGTGTGTATCCGGTGGCTGCAAGATACTCCCTTGTATCTTTTCGGCATTCCCTTCCCCCCATGGCCGCATGTCACCACTCGCAAATGCAATGGTTCGTTTGAGCTTGAGGTGACTCATCAGTCCGGCAATCGAAGCATAATTAGTGAATCTATCGAGGGTACAGGTTTTCCACCCCGTCGGACGATGATCCTTTGATTTTGTAGACTGTGCCTAATTTAAAGCGCACAAGACACCAATCAATAAAAACCCAGTCAACTGCCTATCCGGGTCCATATTCCAGTGAACCTCTGGCCTAAGCACCTCCAAGAGAACGCCTTCCAATGCATTGTCCATATTCGTATGTATTTCGTAAAAGGAGTGGCTTGGAATCCATACGCCTCCCAGCCCCATTCCCCTCCCAGTTAGATACGTTGCCAAGCCACGCTCCATATGCCTGAGGCCCTCTTTGCCACGACCTTCACAGCAGCAAGCACGTGTAAACCCCCCTCTAGCGCTACCAGCCCAGGCTTTTTATCACTCTAGCTTCGGTCCTGAATCTTGTGATCTCCCACGACTTCAGCATAACTCGGAGGCGGTGGCATGTCCTCACTAGAACCCTCGCCTCCATTGTAATCATGCACTGGTGGTGGTGGTGGCGCCGACGACGACGATCCTGCAGCACTTCCATAGTTCATGTTCGCATGCGGGGCGGGCTGCGGCTTCGGCTGACGACCGCCCTGTTGCACGCGACGACCACCGTGGCCGCCAGCAGGTGCTCCTTCCTCCTGGTTGATCCGGACATAGGCCACGCGGCCGCCCTCCGAGTCATAGTTCCCGTAGTACTCGGCGGGCTCGGGGTACTTGGCGATGATGTACCACGCGTGTAGGAGGCCGGGGACGTAGCCGAGCATGCAGAGGAGGATGTTGAGCAGGGAGTCGGCGCTGCAGATTCCGCATTTGACCCAGACTGCGCTTCTGTTAGTATTTCGTCGCGGGTGACTAGGATCTTACTGGGGTCTTGGGGAGGGTGGGGAGGGGGTTGATGATGTAGATGCCTTTGCCGCATGTCATATATCATACAGCAACCGGTGCTTGGGCGGGCTCTGGTTCAGGGACTGTAGGGAAGCGATCTCAGGTGGAAATCATGTCATGAATTGCTTACCTGGAAGGGGTGGGAACAGGAGGGCCAAGAGGCCGAGGAAGAAGTCAGATGAGCACATCGTGACTTCTGCACCTTGTAACTAAGTAGGTATGCAGGTGTTCGAAGATTACCGTGGTCGAAAGAGTGATAGTATGTATGTTAGTATGCAAGTTGAAGTTGAAGATACTTCGTTAACATTGGCAAGAGGATTGATTGTAGGGAAAAGAATGGATTCTCTTAGGCAAACGCGGCTCGAGATGGCTTATGGATGAACGGGCGACTTCGCTGAGGTCATCTGGTCATGTTCACAGGCCAGTGGCGGTGCTCCCTTGCAACGAACGCGTGCTCACAGGGCTGTGTATGTGGGGCTTACATAAGGAGGCACCCGGGCGGACGTTCTAGAGCCCCAATCCCCAGACTACAAGGAGGTCTAGAAGATTTGTTGCCAGGCTCGAAACAGGCGGTAGTATGGGGCCCGGGCTATAGCTTCAAACAGTTCTAGTCCAAACAGAGGTCCTTGCTGCTCAATTAGCCGGCAGATCACCATCTCACTATTATGGAAGCACTATCCACGCAAATACTCCTCGCATGATCCAGGGTTAGGGTTACACCCGCCAAACAGATGTAGATATCTGCAGTTGTCTTCCCTCTTCAATTCCAAGAGCTTGTTAGACTATTTAGATAGTCTAAGTGCTAAATAGTCTAGTGAGAGCTGAAATCTATTTTCCAATAAAGATTCATTTCATTTACACCGTACTGTAAAGCAAGCAGTGCACCTGCAGCAGTGCACCTGCCTTAAGGCAGGCAGACATTGATCCCATACTCAAGTACTGCTACACTGTCAAAAGCGTGGGAGTTACTTTTTACTAGCGCCACGCTAATCATAGCATAACATCCCTGTCTACTTTTTCGCGAACGATGTTCAGCTTTCATAGCGACTTCAACTGCAACCAGCTTTCCTAACTCAGTCGCCGACACACTCTCTTCAACCGGTTTATGTCCACCACGATGAACCCACGTATCCAGTGATAACCCACCTACTGGAGGAATCTCTCGTTGTTCGCTCGGATCACACAGACCGGGAAGAAAAAAGAACTCCGGTGCTCACTGGGAGGAAGTACACTGCACGGGAACCCATAGCAGGGGCCCGAGAGAGAGCTCTTACACGATACCCACGATCGAAACAACAAACAACGACCGAAAACGGCCATGGAGGAACTCGAAGCGCTCGAATCGCTGGAGCAGCTGTCTCTGGTGTCCAAGATATCCTCCGAGTTACAGAACCATCTCGGCATACCCGACAATGACGCCCGGAAGACTCTCGCCGAGTTCGTCATCGCCAAGCGATTAGAATGCGACAGTCTCGACGAGTTCAAGAATATGCTGCCTGCCATGGGCGCATCATCCTTGCCCAACAGTTTGGTCGAGAGCATAGACAGACTGGTCTGCACCATGCACCCCAAGTTGAGGGGGAAGGGACAGCAACAGCAAGAGGACCACAGGCCAGAACGGACCATTCAGGAGAAAGAACAAATCTTCAAGGGCCTCAGTATACCGGATAAGGAACCAGAGGGAGCAGACGAGATCGATGACACACTGGCGCTGCTCGAGGGTTTGGAGTCAAAGACTAAGAAGGGGAGGAAGCGAAGTCGAAGCCCCGAAGCTTACGATGACGATGTACGCAGCAAGAAGAAGGATCGCCATCGCGACCGAAGAGATGACTACGAGGACGAGAAGCCGAGGCGGAGGAGGGACGATTATGATGGCGAATATTCTAGGGGAAGGGACAGAAGACACGATGACGACGATTATGCGAATGGTGACGATCGAAAGCCACGCAGGAGGAGAGGTCGCTTCGACGACGAGGAAGAAGACGACGACCAGTTCCGACGACCCCCACCCCGAGAAGTAGACGATACGCCGCAGCTGTACAAGATATATGACGGGCACGTCACAGGTATCAAAGACTTCGGAGCCTTCGTCAACCTCCATGGAATACGGGGCAAGGTCGATGGCCTCGTACATATTTCAGCACTCGTCGAGGGACAACGGGTCAGCCATCCTTCCGACCTCGTCAGCAAGGGCCAGAACGTGAAGGTCAAAGTCGTCAAGATCGAGGGAAACCGCATTGGATTGTCCATGAAGGAGGTGGACCAGGAAACTGGTCAGGACCAGGCGCCCCAAGCCAGGATAGAGTCTGTCCCCAACTCAATGCTATCTGGCTCGAATGCAATGGCATTGGGCGGCGGCGGCGGCTCGATGAGCGACGTTGTGATGAGTGGGCCGCCACAGAGTATGGGCCCTCCCAAGCGACATAAGAAGCGGATGACCTCACCTGAAAGATGGGAGATACGTCAGCTCATCGCTTCCGGTGTCGCCAAGGCGTCCGATTATCCTGAACTGGAAGAGGATTACAATGCCACGCTCGTCGGCGAAGGACAAATGGACCTAGAGGAAGATGTGGACATCGAGATCCGGGAGGAAGAACCCCCGTTCCTTGCTGGACAAACAAAGCAGAGTCTCGAACTATCACCGATTCGAATCATCAAGGCTCCCGATGGATCGCTAAATCGTGCTGCTATGGCTGGCACGAATCTGACAAAGGAGAGAAAGGAGATGCGACAACAGGAGGCAGAGGCCAAGGAGTCGGAGGCCAAGGTCGACTTGTCTTCGCAATGGCAGGATCCAATGGCAGATCCTGACAAGCGGAAATTTGCCAGTGATATGAGGCAGGCCAATGCGCGTCCAAAGCCCGACGCTGGGCCTGAATGGAGGAAAGCCATCGCACCAAAGGACATATCCATGGGCAAGCGCACGAACATGACCATCAAGCAACAGCGAGAGAGCCTGCCCGTCTTCATCTTCCGCAGTCAGCTCATCCAAGCCATCAAGGACAATCAAATCCTCATCGTGGTCGGAGAGACAGGATCAGGAAAGACCACACAGCTGACGCAATATCTGGCGGAGTCCGGGTTCGGAAACACGGGCATGATAGGTTGCACACAACCGCGTCGAGTCGCCGCGATGAGTGTCGCCAAGCGTGTAGCAGAGGAGGTCGGCTGCGAAGTCGGCGCCGCGGTAGGCTATGCCATCAGGTTCGAGGACAAGACAACCAAGGATACAGTTATCAAGTACATGACCGACGGACATCTCCAGCGCGAGATTATTATGGACCCAGATCTGAAGAGGTATTCCGTCATCATGCTGGACGAAGCGCACGAGCGCACGATCGCTACCGATGTGCTTTTTGGCCTCTTGAAAAAGACGGTCAAACGACGACCGGATCTCAAGATCATTGTCACTTCCGCTACCCTTGATGCGGACAAGTTCTCGTCTTACTTCAATGAGGCACCAATCTTTACCATCCCTGGAAGAACTTTCCCCGTTGAGGTCCTCTACTCGAAGGAGCCAGAGAGCGATTATCTCGATGCGGCGTTGGTGACGGTCATGGAAATCCATCTCGCGGAACCGGCTGGAGATATCCTTGTCTTCCTGACGGGCCAAGAGGAAATCGACACTGCTTGTGAGGTCCTCTATGAGCGAATGAAGGCCCTGGGGCCTAATGTTCCCGATCTTATTATCCTGCCTGTCTATTCAGCCCTCCCTAGTGAGATGCAGAGTAGGATCTTCGATCCTGCCCCACCGGGCAGCCGGAAAGTCGTGTTGGCCACCAACATTGCCGAAACATCCATTACCATTGACGGTATTTACTACGTCGTTGATCCAGGCTTCGTGAAGCAGAATGCCTATGACCCGAAGCTTGGAATGGACTCCCTGGTGGTTGTACCAATATCTAGGGCAAGTGCTCAGCAAAGAGCTGGACGAGCAGGCCGAACAGGTCCTGGAAAGTGCTTCAGACTCTATACCCAGCAAGCGTTTGAGTCGGAGATGCTTCCGACCACGATCCCGGAGATCCAACGGCAGAACCTGGCGCACACTATCTTGATGTTGAAAGCTTCAGGAATCAACGACTTGCTGCATTTTGGCTTCATGGACCCACCCCCTATGAACACTATGCTTACAGCACTGGAGGAACTGTATGCGCTATCCGCCCTTGATGACGAAGGTCTCCTCACCCGCCTGGGACGGAAAATGGCAGACTTCCCCGTCGATCCATCTCTGGCCAAGGGTCTCGTGTTCAGTGTCGACCTCGGCTGCTCTGACGAGATGCTCACCATCGTGTCCATGCTCAACATTCAGACCGTCTTCTACCGTCCGAAGGAAAAGCAATCACAAGCCGACCAGAAGAAGGCCAAGTTCCACGACCCGCAAGGCGACCACCTTACACTGCTTAATGTCTACAACTCTTGGAAGAACAGCGGCTTCTCCAACCCCTGGTGCTTCGAGAACTTCATCCAGGCCCGCGGTGTCCGCCGGGCCAAGGACGTACGGGACCAGCTCACCAAGATGATGCAGCGGTACCGGCACCCCATCGTGTCGTGCGGCCGCGACACGGAGAAGGTGCGGCGGGCCCTGTGCTCGGGCTTCTTCCGCAACTCGGCGAGGAAGGACCCGCAGGAGGGCTACAAGACGCTGATCGAGGGGACCAACGTATACCTGCACCCGAGCTCGGCGCTGTTCGGCAAGAACGCCGAGTGGGTCATCTACCACTCGCTGGTCATGACGACCAAGGAGTACATGCACATCACGACGGCCATCGAGCCCAAGTGGCTGGTGGAGGCGGCCCCGACCTTCTTCCAGGTGGCGCCCACGGACAAGCTGTCCAAGAGGAAGAAGGCCGAGAGGATACAGCCGCTGTACAACAAGTTCCAGGGCGAGGACGACTGGCGGCTGAGTGCCCAGAGGAGGGGCGGGAGGTCCGGTGGTGGTGGTGGTACTTGGGGTTAGTTGTTAGATTGGGGGTTTGGGATAATGCATTGCCTCCTTGTTGGAAGTCTCCTAGTCGACAGTATCTTGCCTTTTCGTCCGTGATCAAGTGGTAGTCTTTTAACCCGGTGGCACTTGGTCCTCCCTTTTGCCCTGTCCAAAGTTGCCTGTTCCACACTCCTTTCGACAGCTGAGGTTTGACGGCCATGCCCTCAACGTCCCCGGCCTTCTTTTTCTCACCCAGACACACAGCACTAACCAAGTTAGCAGATGATATTTTAGAGAGTGACACATTGGGTCTGGTATTTAAACAGACTGTGGAGGTGCACAGTTCAATGTAGCATGTTTCGAAGGAAAGGTTTGGAGATCATGATTTCTTGCCCACATGTGTACTATACTAATCCGTGGGGACGTCACTTACGCCAATCGTGATTGTATCAAGACTCATCTTTCGAGACGTCGACTTTCGTGTGCGCGACCATAATCCCATCGCGGCTCAACCTCTTGATCTGGAACAATCCATCGACACTCTCGGGAGAACCAATAGCCTCACTATCATCCTGAGTAGGTTCCCACAACCTCTCCTCTGAGCCTGTGCTCTGGGTATCCCTCTCCTGTCGGGTGATGATGCCCAGCGGTAAACCCTCTCCGTTCAAAATCCTGTCCCGCTTGCCATTCTTCCCGCCCAGGAAGGGCATTCGGTAGTACGCCCTGTGCTCTGGCGTTTCCCCCTCACTGTCTCCCAAGTTTATGGTCTTGAAGCGGGACCAGAAGGACTTGATACATGGGAGATTCACGCCCATGATCACTGTTTGAATCTCTGCGCGGCAATGTTGACCATTTTCCCTAGCTGCAGCGAGGTATCAGGGCTCGTGAAGAGGGACAGGATGATGGGGATCCGGTTGCAGGCAATCGCGACTGAGCATACGCCGAATGTCATGACCGACATTACCTCCAGCTTCTCTCGGAGGGACATCTGGAGGCTCCATACTGTGCGATGGGGAGGAGAAGGATGTACAGGTCCACGGCGATAATCTGCGTAAGGGCATAGTGAAATAACCTCGGCAGTAGAGGTTCAACTAGGGCATGGAACTACTGAAGGTAATCAAATCAGAGCAGGAGGTACGATTATGACTGTGGGCTGGTCGAGGCAGACCGCGTTTGGATATGAGCCTGGCTCAATGGCTTCTTGGAACGGTATGCATTGAAGACACGTTAACAGCCTGATTTTGAAAGTCAGTCCGGTATCATATAGGGAAATTCATGTCTGCTGGCATAACGTACATACTGCTGATAAATATCGAAGCGTTCAATACCATTCCAGCAACGACAAACTTTTGGAAATGCGTATTCCCAGACAGGCGGAGGAAGAATAGAGGGAATGTCGTCTTGATTACCTAGGTATGAAATGAAGCAAGTTTTTGACGGACTCCTCGACAAGGCAACCTGTGCGTAACTAGAGTCAACTATCCGCTCCACACCCGAGCTTCCCGTGAGTGACATGGTCTCTCACCTTGTATAAGGGGGTATCCCGGAAACTACATTTCGAAACACCGGGCCTGAGAGATTCTCATGCCAGCACGCAGAAGACCTTACTGGTTTGGAAGTGAGGAATTTTCCTACGCGCCACAGCCCAGACTCAAAAGCATTTGAAGCACAGCTTGCTGGGCGATATTGGCAGCCTGAAATAATGGACATCAGAGGTTTGCTGTAACTATCGACCAGGCATGGAAGGGAACTGTACCTACAAGAACGGCAACGGAGCTGTATTCATCCAAACCCCACTGCTTCGACAAAACCGCGCGAGAGTAGAACCGGAGACCAGTCGTGCAAAGCCCAGAGAAAGAAATGAATGTAAGCCACTGCATAGCCCAAACCGTGCAGATTAGGGTCGGCCATCTCATGGGAAACTGTGTGGAGCTTCAACTATAAGACATAGATATCAAGAAGCAAGAAGACCGTCACTGCGAAGGATTGAAGGGGTGGGGAGCTTGAACAGAACTTTGAAATCATGAATGGATTATCACAACGTATGGGACCACATGAGCTTCTGAATATTGAATGGCCCATGCGATGCCTCCCACGAGCGCCCAGCAGGAAGGCCCGCGGACTCAGAGATTTGATCGGTACCAGCTTGTTGAAATTTGCTCGGCAAAACCCTGTACATTAACCTCACCTGCAGAAAGTTCTAAGGTTGTGTTCGTATCCAAATACGGTAGATAATAGGACTCTGCGCCTGATCCAGTTACCTTAGGATCAACAAGAAGTGGGTAATCCATACGAGGGGGCTCGTGGGAATTTGTTTCTATCACCGGTGAGACACGGGCAAGATCATCTGATGAGTGTATAATTGGGCTGTATAGGGACTCTGGGCTCCTGGTGATATATCGTTTGCAGCCCCAATCGTTACTACATCGGTCCCGAACTGAGAATCCGAACCTCAGTCGAGTCCAGGCACTCGATAATAGAGATTCCTCTCATCGAATTGTAACGGATGGTAACTGGTTTGTGGGCCCATATCTTATAGTCCTTGTCTTGTCCAGACGTCCGTTGCAACCGTTGTAACCGTTGGACCCACTCAATTGATTCTGGGCTGCGTGATTGCGGCACAGCATTGTGAACCGGGACAATACACCTCTGATAAGACAGTCTGCGAAGATTGAATGATTTCTCTGTGCTGGATTACATGTAGGAAAGCCACCCCAAGGGCTTGTGACGGATGTGATAAATGATACATGATCAGTCTCCCGGAGCCTTCGTATTCACTCGTAGTCTTCTGCGTTGTCTCGGGCCGAGCAAATGTCCCTAGGAAGGAGATGAATAATAACAGCATGCATGATCCCCTGTCGGCACATCAACTTGCTCCACTAGAGATGCGATTTCAAAAGGGGGGTTACTCATTGGATATCGAAGTGGAATTCTGCAAAGGTTTGTTCCCTGATAAGGTGCAAAGCGTGCTTCTATGTCAAACCTCTTCTTCCGTCGCCTCTTATATTGTCCTACTAAGCAAATCTGAAGCATTGTATTGCTTCGCAAACAGCGACCATGGCGCCAAACCTGGCTCAACAGGCGATCCAGGCCGACCTATACGGCATCATTGGCAGAGCGGCCGTGCTTGGGGTTCTGTTCCACGTGTCAATCCAGGCCGTGGAATTTGAGAAGTTCATGTTCCACTACCTGGCCACTTTACCAGTTGGTTTTGTGTTGATGTCGACCGTACTGGCAACGTACGGCCCCTGTGGCTGGCTAGAGGCTGTTGGGAAGTCATGTCTGTTCGAGTTTGTCTTCAATGGGACCTGTCTCCTCAGCATAAGCATCTACCGGGTACTATTCCACAGGTGCAGGAGCTTCCCGGGGCCACTGGGCGTCAAGATCAGCAGGTTCCGGACTGCGTGTATCGCAGCCAAGAATGTTCAGTATTACAAGGAGCTGGACAAGTTTCACTCGATGTACGGGGACTTCGTGCGGACAGGTAAGAACAGGCTCCTTCGGAGAGCAGGGTCAAATAATGGCTTATGTCTGGACTATAATATTGACCAACTGCCAGGCCCTCGCGAGATCACCATCTTCCGTGCGTCTGCGGTGCCAACGATATATGGCCCAAGCTCGAAGTGCCTCAAATCAACATGGTACGGGCAGACAGGTAACGACCCGGCAAAAGCTTCACTGCATATGACACGAGACTTCAACGATCACCGGAACAGGCGGAAGGCTTGGGAAAGGGGTATGGCAATCAAAGGTACGGAACCATCTTTTGGTCTGTTGTATTTTCCTGCGTGTACTGACTGGCCTCTGAAAGCATTGGCAACTTACCAACCAAGAATTGAGACCAAAGCAAGGCTCTTGTCGAAAAAGATACAAGAGCGTGCTGGACAGATCATCAACATGACCGACTGGTCTATGTTCTTCAGCTTCGATGTGATGGGTGATGTCGGTTTCAGTAAGGATTTCGGAAACCTCACCACTGGTGTGGAACACTCTGCCATCAAGCCTATCCACGAACACATCAAGATTCTCGGGATCCTGAGTCCCATACCGTGGCTCATGAATCTCTTGGGTTCCATTCCTGGTGCTGCTAAAACTTACACGGAGATGTTCACCATCTGCGCCAACGAAATCCGGGCCAAGCAGAAAGTATGCATGATTGCCGAGCTCCATGAACCTCGAATGTGGTTGGTTTTTGTTTCAAGTACAAAGGAAGCTTACAGCCTGTTTCTGTAGGTGTGGGATAGCAAGCAATATCCTCAAGACATAGTCTCTTGGCTTCTCAAGGCCGTTCACGAGAAAGATGTTTCCGCGGCGCCTTCAATCGAAGCTCTGGATGACGACGCAAGAATCGTCCTGCTTGCGGGCAGGTGAGATCTTTATCCCTTGACCGTAATTATGACAACGGGCGTGACACTAACACGTAACAGTGACACAACCGCGAGCACATTCACCAACTCTCTCTACCACTTGGTCAAGTATCCAGAGACACAGACGAGGATGCGAGAGCTAATTCGACAGGCCTTGGCCGGAGGACCACAGGACTGGGACTATGAGAAAGTGAAGGGCGTGAAGTACATCGACGAATTCATCTCCGAGACGCTCCGTCTGCGACCAGCAGTCCTGGTTGCCGGATCTCGTGAAACTCCAGCGGGTGGCATACAGATTGACGAGGTGCACATTCCCGGCAACACAAACGTCCTTGTGCCCATCTACCAGATCCATAGGGACCCGCGGTACTGGAAGAAAGCTGAGGAGTTCATACCGGAGCGATGGGGAGAGAGACGGGTGGAGCTGGGGACCGAAAAGGCTCCCTACTTTCCGTTCTTGTCTGGTATGCAAGCAAGCCCCTTTGTTGTATTTGCCGGGAAGACCTTCGGGGCGTCACTAATATGTTTCCAGGGGCCTATACGTGTCCTGGCAAGAATGTTGCCAATATGAGCTTGCGCATCGCACTTGCAATGCTTGTTCAGAAATTCGATATCTCCTTTGCGCCAGGCGAGGACGGCGAAGCGTTTGTGAGGGATTCATTGGATACATTTGTCGTCACCCTACCACCACTTCACCTGAAGTTCACACTATTGGAGAACCAATGAGTCATTTTATCGTATGATTTATGACCATCTTTAGTTATACGGGTAATCTGGTAACATCGAAAATGATTCAACCACTTACCTAGCTCATCCAGCTTGTTCGTCTCCCCGACCAACGGCGATCATCAATAATAGACGGAACGCCACTTTCCCGTGACTGCATGGATGTTCTAAGTCGAGTACCCTCCATCTGTGCCACCCCGGAGTTTCCACTCTTTCACTGCAGTCATCTTTGGAATCGCCCGTAACATACAGTAGTCGAAAGCAGGCTGGGGAATCAAAGCGTTGAAGAGTAGTGTATGACTCGCAGCTGTCATGCTGCCATGCGGCGGGGAAATCCCCTCCCTTTTCTACGCGGCCACATGGCAGTTATAACGGTGGTGCAGTAAGCTGACGCTGCTGTCACGGCAGGTGCTGACTGAAACAAAAGCTTCTGCATATGTTGGTGTACCCCAAGTGGGATCGTTGGGCTTGACGAAACATGCGATTGGGTTACGGGTTTTGCCCCCATGCGACTGGTCTGCAAGGCCGGTGTGCATGTGCTGAGGTTCCATTGCAGCAACCTTTAATATTCAGCTTGTGGATTGGATAGTAAAAGAGATGATCTTGACGTTCCGGTCTTGGAAGAGGTGGTACGAATCCGGGCGTTCCGTGGTATATCTATATTTGCCGCCCTTGCCAGTTCATTTTTCTGGGTCATATGTTGGCGTCTTTCTCCGTGATTGTGGTTTTGTGAATGAAAACCAATTCTTCTATTCCAATTCTTGGATTTCAGATTCTGGAATCTGTTAGCATTCCTCTACTAACATTTCCTTAGCCTCAAGCCAGCCCTCTGGGACGTAGAAGCTACCAACAACATGGGCTGGCGCGATGAGCTTATTGGGGTTGTCATCCTTTTCTGTGTACTCAACACTCTCACAGTCGGACTCCGGATATTTGTCCGCACCACCGTCACGCGAGGTGCATTGGGCTGGGATGATGTTGCCCTTGTTATCACATATGTGAGTCGCAAACCAACAACCCCGAGATTATGTTATCAACATCGAACATTGGCTCTAACATGGAGAGAATAGCTATGCCTAATTGTACTGTCGGGGTTGACACTGGCTACGGTACACTACGGATATGTATCTTACGATGACCATCCATGGTATAACGCCGCAAAGGCTATCAAGGTTGGTTTATTCGCAACATTGGCCCCTTCTCTCGGTCTTGTGTCTGACAGCAATCGATAGTACAACATTGCCATGCTAGATGTCTGCTACATTATCTCCGGTATTGTCAAGATTAGTGTGGCCTTGGTTCTCTATCGTCTGGACCCTCGTCGCCTTATCCGTTTCACTCTGGTCGCCGACATCATCATCTGCTTGACGTGGACTATCGTGGCTACTCTCGTCCTTAGCCTGGGCTGCACGGAGCTGAGCGCGTACACGTTCAGCAGCTCAGTGTGCCGGAACACTAAGTACTCCCAGGAGGCATCCTATGTCATATTCGATTTGTTCCATGTGCTTCTGCCAATCGTGATTCTGTGGAATGTTCAGATCAGCAGAGCCCAGAAGTGGAGTATTGTAGGTTTATTTGGTGTTGGGCTCCTGTAAGTCAACCCCCTCGGAGCACTTGAGCGGCGTCCTCTTCTCTACATATAATTGCGTACCCAAAACCCCAAACATCTAGCACCCGGTCTAACAGAGAAATTGCTGCAGTGCCGCGGTAGCAGCCATCATGAAGCTGCAGGTATACGTCGAAGTCTATCATTCCACCGCCACGACAGATCATGTCGCACTATGGTATCGAGGCGTGATATGGGCCTTCGCGGAACACGGATTGTCCCTGTTTGCCAGCTCCATCCTCGCCCTGCGACCACTGGCCAAATACATCTCCAAGGGCTGGTTGACTTTGACGACCACTCTGTATGGTAGCAGCAAGAGCAGGAACTCTTCAGCCCCTGGAACTCAGAGCTGGTTATCAAGAGACTCGGATCGGTCCAAGAAGCCCGAGTCTGCAGAGATGAATACTATCGGTGTCCGCAACGATGTTTCTGTGTACAGTGAATACAATGTATCGGATTCATTGAGACATCCGGTGTATGTGGCGGAGGCGTATAATGAGAGCCATGAGAGTCACAAGAGGTTGGTTGAGGGGAAAAGGGGACTTGTCACAGTGGCAGAGGATTGTGTTGAATTGCGCCCGGGCGTTAGCAGATAATCAAGATAGAAAACTATCTAGCCACTTACAAAACAAACAGTTGCTGTATTTCTGCTGGTTACGATACATACTTGGTATGTAGTCTCGGGGATCACCAGCTTCAGAGGTTGACAAGCCAGTGTCCAGGTACTTACTTAAGTAAGGACCCAGGTAGGTATTGTCAACTAGTTGCAAGGCAATCTAGAAAAGCAGCAGCGGTGAAGAAGGGTCAAGGTGTTGTCAAGAAGGCCCACCCGCTGGTGCCTATTTTATATCCATGAATGTGCAGTGCTGCCTGCTATTCTCCAGAATCTTTACAACTTCCGTACCTAATTACAAAATACTCGAGTAAGTAACCAAGTCTTATTTCAGCAGACGCCACCTCTGGTTGCCCTGAAGAGCAGTTTCATGGATACATAGCTTCACTCACGAAAGGCACCATCTCCAACATTGAAATATTGCCTGTTCCCCTCTACTTCGACTCACAAGCTACCACCCATCACTGAGAACTCTGCTAGCAGACTGCTTCCCATTTCCAGAGGGCTCTGATACTGTGGAAATGGCACCGAAATTGACATACGATATCCTCCATGGTGTCTTCTCCCTTGTCGATTGGCATGATTTAAAGTCTCTCCGCCCAACATGTGCCGCTTTCGAATCCATCGCTTCCAATCTTTTGTTCCGCAGATTCTCCATATCCAGGCTCAAGAGGGATCGCGATGCATTCTTCCACATTGTATCTGTGCCTCGCCTGGCATCCTAAATCAGGGAACTCGTGTGGTACGAGCTCGGTCTTGTCAATTTCGATTTCACTCTGAACACCTATCTCGAGAAAAATCCTATCGACTCGGGATATCCCGAGTTTGAAGAACACATTGTGTCGATGGCTCGAAGCTTGTCCCCACTGGGGCCCAAGGCCATGACACAGGAGCGTCCAGAGGCGTGGATGGAGTCCCAGGAAGTCACTTTCCGAACATTGAAGAGACCTTTTGGTCGCACTTGATCGTCTGCCTAGACTCACATCCATCTTGTCTCTTCCCATGCCCTCAACTCATGTTGTGTGTCCTAGTGAATCTGGGTACCACTTGACAGCTGGGTTCATACGGAATTGTTTTAAAAGAAAACAAGTGGGCCCCCGAATTACGGCTTCTTCGAGTTCTTGGTTCCGGCTTTGTTACATCTAGGCAGCAAGATTGAGGATCTGGCGCTCGTTAACGAGGACCCCCTTTCCCAAGGAATACAAAGGGCCTCTCAACCAGACTACATCCTCCAGCATTCACTCACCTCACTTTGATGCATATCAGTCTGAGTTCCTGGGGTCTTGGCATGGTGGCGGATACAAATATTGCTGCATGCATACAGTCAGCCCAAGGCCTACAGGAGCTGAATATTGTAATAGACGGCCCTGTTCAAGGTCCTTTTTATCGGTTTCCCCAGCTTTTCCTCCGAGACTTTGCCAACCCCGAAAACATAATGAGATGGTCGCAACTTCGTTCATTCAGCCTTGAAGGGCTGCACCTGAAAGAACAGGAGCACCTGTTCATTTTCATTGCAACACATGCCACCACACTACGCCACTTGAGGCTAAGAGACTGCTCGGTGACCCCATCAGGTATGATCAGTATCGCTACCATCACTGGTCTCCAGCTCTATTCGCTTCGGGTGGAGGCCTCCTTTGATGAGTCGGTTGCTATCGTCTCGGAAGATTCTTTGTTGCGGTTTGTTAACAAAGAGACAAGCTACAATCCGTTAACGATCGTTGATCTTCAGATCGCTGAGGGTAAAGCTTCTGGCTTCTCGACTTGTAATCGTCGATGGGAGGACCCCAAAGATCTACTTGTGTTCCAGGGCTGCAACCCAGCCGGGTCCGAGGGCGAGATCATTTCTGAGACCACGTTCCGTCATAACCCTGAAGATGTATACCGCCAAGCGGATGCAGAGTCCATCTCGTCTGACGATAGTGACTCTCCCTTAAGAGACCCACCGTGCTGGACCTGGGGCAAATTTTTCCATAAAAACGATGTCGGTGATATCTACTTTTGGCAAGTCGAGCCTGGACACCCCAAAGTCGGGTCTGAATGCCCCCAGGTCAAGCCTAAATATTCCGAGGGTTGGGACGAATACTCCGGCTCTTGGCGAACCCATGTTTGGAAGCTGACACGCCGTGACGGCGAGGTCGTATATGTGACATCGGTGCGTCACAGCGAAGATGCTCATGTTATGGAACCACCCGAAGAGTGGTTTGAAGACTGGGACAGCAGCGAAGGCGACAAGATCGAGCCCACCCATCATGCTGTGAGCCAAGTGCAGCTTCTTCAGGAGTCTGCACCTGATGAGTCTATCGACTTTTATTCTTGTACAAAATCCCTCGTCGGCCCTGGTCGTTATGTGGAGTTCTGGAACCACATAAGAGCCCAAGAACCCCCCGAGGGTGCGATTAAGCACCTGCCAAAAGAAGATCCTTATCGGCTTCGTCATAAGTATTACGTTGGTGATTATTCTCTGATTGAGTACAAGGATTCAAAGTGTGAGCAAATGGCCTACATGATTATACGAGAGGAACCTTACCACGAGTGGTAACCTTGGAAGGGGGGCACCCTGGGACAGCTTTCGCTAGAGATTCAAGAGACCTCGCTAAAGGCATCTGGGTGTGAACTATGTATGGGCATCCTCAGAGCATCCGTCATAACTAGAGGGGTACTTCGAGTAGTTTCTCTTAGCCTATGTTGAGACACCGGAAGAGCAGTGTCTGGGTTCTGTAGATTAATTGCCTAGGTGCTATCCGTAATATTGGATCACAGCTCCCAGCTGTCTAACAAGAAATATAAAAAGCAGTACCTCAGTAGCAACTTTCAGCAGCCACCCATATTTGACACCGAAGTCTGGGCTCCAGCTAAAGAGAAGGCAGACTCAAAGCTCGGTGTGTGTGTATGTATATATATACTCATTTACTCCATTTGAAGGCATGACAGCTTGTAACTATCCCAGGGTAATATTTGATGGCTTTCTGCATATTGTGCCTGATACACTATGCAGCACATAGCTGCTTATATGATGAAAATTTGAGATATAGAAAGCTTGCAGTGGAGCTGTCAAAGGACTTGAAACGACACTCGATACTGTGCGTCAAGCTCAGAAATTTAAGTCCACAATAGAAGACAACACTGCCTGGCCAGGAGGAGCAAGTCTTGAGGAGATATCTCATGGGTACTTAGCTGCGAATAGAGAATAGGGCATCCTTACAGCAGTCTGACATTGAAAGTAAGGTACCTGTAGTCAGGAGCTCTTGGACTGGAGCTGGATATATCTCGCAGCCAAACAGTCAACCTCAGAATGGGAGTGAATCACATTGTGCCATGGGCTACCTACGGATTCCCCAGAGCCTGGCCAGTAGGCTTCCAGGATTCAGTGTACCTGGGTAGCATCGAGGGATATGTAGACGTTATCTGGGAGCTAAAATGATTCTGTTGAGAATATTTAAACCCAGCTGTGCTGTCTCACGGCTGCACCACGTTTTCTCCCACCTTCAACACCAACCATCCACCATCGCAACCACAGCTGCTCGTAACGAGCACAACCAACCCACATCATTCTCTTTCTTTCTCAATCATATTCTCATTCAATCGCTTCCGCTTCCGCTCCCGCTTCTGTGATCAAAATGGCTGGCAACGGTGACAACGGCACTCCTCCTTCGACCCCCAAGGGCGCTGGTGGCGGCTATGCCTCCCTCACTCCTCGTGAGAACGAGATTCTGAGCAAGGTCATGAACTGTCTCAAGGCCCCCCCTGAGGTGCGTTCACTCCTTCATACCTCACCGCTTCCAACCCCGCACGACAATCGCGACTGACGTTATGCTTTCTGTGCACAGGTCGATTACGAGAAGCTGGCTGGTGAGGTTGGCATGGGCAACCCGCGCTCCGCTTCCAATGCCTGGTAAGACAGACCTATCCCACCCGAAACATCTCCAAGGAGATCTGTTCATAACACTTACGAATTTCCGTCGCCAACAGGGGCGCCATCAAGAAGAAGATGAACTGGAACACCAGTTCTCCTACCGGTGCCAAGTCCACCGGTTCTGCAAAGCGCAAGAAGACCGCTGCCACCAACAACGAGGATTCTGACGACGAGGAGGTCGCCTCCCCCGCCAAGAAGGCCAAAGCCCCCGCCCAGGCTCGCAAGAAGGCCCCCGCTACCCCAAAGAAGGCCGCTGGCACTCCCAAGAAGGGCAAGGCCGCTGCTGTCCCCAAGTCGCCTGCCGTCGCCAAGGACTCCTCTGAGGACGAGGAGGAGGAGGCCAGTGACAACGCCAAGGTGGAGAAGAAGCAGAAGGCCATCCCTGCCAAGAAGGGCGGCAAGGCTGGTGCCACTTTCAAGCCCGCGGTTGTCGTCAAGGAGGCCTCTGAGGGGGAGGCCGAGGCCGAGACCGAGGAGAAGGATAACGACGTTGTCAAGGATGAGCAGGAGACCGAGACCGTCAAGGAGGAGGTCCAGGATGATGGTGAGGTTGAGGGTGAGGTCTAGACTTCAGGCCCCCGCCATCTCACTGTTTCCGACGACATGCTTATTTTGACTTGAAGTCTGGATTCACCAAGGGGATTTGTTTTTGGGAGGCATCGAGCTGTATTACGCAGGTGGAATTGGGAGGGAGGACTTGCGATAACTAGATGCCTAAGATCCGATCGGTATGAATGAAATGCCCGGCCTTTTGGCCACCAAAGACGTGCTGTGTTTCGTCGCTCTTTGTAAAGAAGGTGAAGCTCCTATGGATATATTGTGACTTGTTTGCTACAATATTGAAGATTATGTCATCCCCTCCCTGGAATCCTCTGGGTGTGCCTTCTATTTTGCCTTCCGTTTGTCCGATTTGATTCAATCAGTTCAAGATATCAAAAAAGCATAGAAATAATCTGAATCGGAACCTTTCTTATGTATGCAGCATGTCTTGTGACTGAAAGCTGACAAACGTTTGCAAACCTTGAAAATTATGCCTGCTTCATACTTGGGAATCTCACACTGGCAAGACAAAGCCGCCAATACGGGCACACAAATCGATTCGGCGATCCTCTGTGAAGCGCTTTCAATGATTGCTGGGATGTAATCGGGAATCCCTTTTCGTGATCGTCTTTCTCCTCTCCGGGCACGTTATCAGGTCTTACCTACATCCACTAAACCTTGAAGATGGTCCCAGAGATTGAAGCTGTCAGGCACCTGCAGCTGGGAAACCATCCTGCCCAGGTGTGCAAAGTCTTGACCCTGGGAGTCTTCGCCGCCATTGATAATATGGAGAAACAAGTCCTGGAATACCTATCGCCTCTGACTGAGAGGCCACTAAAGTTTGAGGCGACTAAAATCCACAAAGGTTCATGTAGCTTCTCTGTTTTATAGTGCATGATTCCGATCAATACTTCAAAAGCCTGGAGACAATTCTGAGTGGAAATTCACTGACCAAGTCCTGGATAGACTTAGTATCGACCTAGGTACTTAGTGGGTAGCTGAGGATGAGATATCGTGCCTGGAGTTGCCCTGGCTGGAGCAGCTGACAACCCTAACCCCGCCTAATGGGGGTCTTAGTATGTTCTTTCTTTGTATTCATACAAATACAGACAGCCTGCACAACTCTACATAGGCCTGACAAGGGAGGATTGAAGCTCATGACCCCCGCGACGTTGAATCCCAGGATCGAGCGCCACAATCCCAATGCCCGCCACAAAGATAAGGGATTCCGACATGATTGGGTGTTCCATGTCGAGGTTCGGGGTGATTTATGCACAATTGCGTGGTGAGGACAGGGGCGGCTTCGACAATGAACTCGATTAGCAACTGTGCATAAGCTCCGAATCCATCAGACGTCATACATTTTCGTTTGCTTGAGCTGCTGTGGGCGTCCCAAGCCTAAGCCCAAGTTCAGTTCTCACTGCGTGCCTAGGCTGGCTGAGCTAGACATCCACCATCGTTGTGGCCAGCTTCACTCAGCTCCCAGCCCGCAGCCAGCACTTGAGGAAAGCTGCCCGTGTTGAATACACCACGTTATAGGTTCTGCTTAAGGAGAAGTGGTAGGAAATGCCTACACAGTACGGCACGAAGCTTGATGATGATGGGTGGACGTTGAGGTAAGGTTTCCCAAGACCCACCGATACCCAGGTATCCACTTCCCCAGAAAGCCAAGACAAGGGCATAATATATCACCGCGGTCTGGCCCATCAGACAGCCCAACGTCTACTTGTCCACCCCAGACCCAATTTCGGGAAAGGCTACTATACGCTCCAGAAGCGAACACAGCATGGTGACAGGCCAGGACCCTACAAGAAGGTGTGTTTCATCGACATGACTACCTAGGCATCGGTACCCAATGAGACAAGCTCGGATGAGGCCGTCCAAACAGCCGATCCAGATGATGGGTAGGAATTATTGTATAGTCTTCCCAGCGCACGTCGGTCCCAAAAACCCGGGACTGCCTTTTCGTGATTGTCAGAGCCGTCGATATACTTGATCCTCAACCAGACTTTTCCTGAGGTGAGGCCTTTGAAGGTTCTTTTTTGAAAAACCATAACCAGTCTCCAGGGAAATCATTCAACCACCCGATGGTCATGCTGTGCCAAGCACCTTCCCCCCACTGAGTCCGAGGGTAGGGAGAGAGGAACTGGGTTGAATAGATCGGAGCTGTACTATTGGCCAATCTTGCGGGCATGCTCGCCAGTCACCCAGGCACAATGATGTTTCCAACCAAAAAGACCTGTGATAAGTCACTGAGTGGCGCCACAATCCACTGGTATCACTCTTTGTTAAGCCGTCGTCTACCTTTTGTCGCTTTGGACTACTGGATCAGGACCAAGAGCCGGTCTTTCACTTGAGCTATCGCTTGATGTAGGTAAATCTTTACCCCGGTGAGCACTCATGCCACAGTGAGCTTACCCGATGGTACTACCACCCTGAATGCACCTCAGATCCCACAGATGATAGTCCACGCCAATCCTCTCATCGGCCCCACCACCTCCCACGCCTGAGGTGCTTTCCCGAAGACCAGGGTCCTGCAGCTACCCTTGTCTGTGATAGCTCCTTGCAGGGCTGTTGTGTCTTTGAAAAGGAGCAGAATGCGCAACTACTTCTTCTCTGATGTCCATTGCGTCTTCGCTTTGCTTTTCTCCTCTGGATCCGCGTCAAAGTGTCGCGGTCAGACGTACTGTAGCTTCTTCTGCTGCAGCATCTCGCAAGCCTCACGACCTTTAGAAGCTCTGTCCTGGTCTATTGTCCTCCTGACCCCGAGGATCAGGGATACTCAAGTCACAATGTCTGACAACAGTACTGATGCGCCCATTTGGTGGACGCCGTCTGAACCGATAGGGAGTGGTATGTTACCCTTGCAGAAGCTCAGACAAGTTCCAAGGGCCTTGCACTCAACGGCCTTGGCAATACTCCGTTGTTTTCATTCTGGGTCTGAACTTGATTGCATCCTCCTATCTGTCGCTCAGTTGAGCTCACTCTTCTCTACACAGGTGACAATGCGTGGCAACTGACGGCGGCCTCCCTTGTTGCTCTCCAGTCTGTACCCGGTCTCGTGGTCCTTTATGCTGGACTTGTCAAGAAGAAATGGGCCATCAATAGCGCCTTCATGGCATTCTATGCCTTCGCCGCTGTACTGGTGTGCTGGGTCCTCTGGGGATACGAAGCGGCCTTTGGCGAGTACATGCTCCCCTTCGTGGGGAAGCCAGACACGATCGTTGGCATAGATACCATGCTGGCGCCATCATACCTTCCTTCAATCGGGATCGGTCAGGAGTTCCCACTCGCAACCATGGTCTACTTCCAGTTCGTCTTTGCCGCCATCACTCTCGTAATCTTGGCGGGCGCATATCTCTGCCGAATGAACTTCTACGCATGGATGATCTTTGTTCCGCTGTGGCTCACTCTCAGCTACGTCGTTGGGGCATACTCCCTCTGGGGCGGTGGCTTCCTATACAAACTCGGCGTGATCGACTACTCCGGCGGCTATGTGATTCACCTATCCTCCGGCACAGCAGGATTCATTGGAACCTACTGGATCGGCCCCCGCCTAGCCAAGGATCGAGAAGATGCCCGTCCCAACAACATCCTCACCGTTCTCATTGGCGCCGGCATCCTGTGGATCGGCTGGAACGGCTTCAACGGCGGCGATCCGTACGCCGCCTCGGCCGACGCAGGCGTCGCGGTGCTCAACACGAACCTGTGCACCGCCGTGTCCCTGCTCATCTGGACGCTCTGCGACATCCTCTACTACAAGAAGCCCTCCGTCATCGGCGCCGTGAACGGCATGATCACGGGCCTCGTGGCCATCACCCCTGCGGCCGGCGTCGTCGCGGGCTGGGGCGCCATCCTCCTGGGCGTCGGGTCCGGGTCCATCCCCTGGGCGACCATGAACATCCTGGGCAAGGCCAAGTGGTGGGAGAGGCGCTTCGACGACGCCCTGGGCATCACGCACACGCACCTGGTCGCGGGCTTCGTCGGCGGCTTCGGCACGGGCCTCTGGGCCACCGTCGACGGGTGCGCCGCCTTCGGCCTGACCAACCCGGGCGGCGCGGTCGCGGGCAACGGCATCCAGCTGGGCTACCAGCTGGCCGGGGCGTGCTTCGTCATCGGGTGGAACCTCGTGTGGACGAGCCTGATCCTGCTGTTTATCAAGCACGTGCTGCGCATCCCCCTGCGCATGACCGAGGAGCAGCTCGTGCTGGGCGACGATGCCATCCACGGCGAGGAGGCGTATGTCTTTGGTCCGTGTGAGGCGCATGACCCTGAGAGTGGGTATATCCAGGGCCATGTCGTGAGGGAGCTGATGGACAGGAGTGGTGAGTTGGGCTTGGGTGCTACGCATGATGCTCATCAGGCGCAAACGCCCGAGATCACTGGCGAGAAACACGAGCACGAGAAGGTTGAGGGCAAGAATGGAGAGTCGAGCGCGCAATGAGATTGGATGTCCCTGTCAATGTGTGTTGCAATATTTACTCTTGGAAATACGGCAATTGGCGGCTTTGTTGATAGTGGGCTGCCCAGAAGGCATGCAGCATATTGGACATGTGGACGAGTTTGTAAGAATTCGGTGGGCAGTTCGGCATAACATTCCATAGTCCAATATTGGGGACTGCTTTGGTAGGAGGACTTCTAGGTCAACAGCTTCGCGCGATATTATACCCAATGATGATAAAGTCTGTTTTTGGAAAGAGAATGCCACCATGTTGTCACTGCAGACACTATCCAGCCACCCGGTCACCGTTCATTTATGTACTAAACCTCCTCTCAATCAAACCCTATCTGGCACAAGTTACTTGACACGAGCAGGAGATTGAGACCTTCCACACAAGGAGATCTTAAACAATCTTATTTAAGCTTTCACATTCAGTTCATATCCGTTCCATCAACTCAGCCAGCCTCATCTGTTGAGGGTCAACCCCTTTTCCAACAATACAGCCAACCATTCTCCCACCAACAAGCCCAACTCACTATTGTATTTTCCCATCTACAAAGCCAGGCAGGACCCGCTCACGATAGCCTGAGGCGGGCCAACGGTAGCAGAATGGGCACCAACGATGGTGACACTGGCACCATCAACTCCAGTAAACCCACAAGTGGCACCTCCCTCAGATGAGATGGTATCGATGGCGAGGTCATTGTCTTGGATTTTCAAATCAGCATAAGCACCTTCATGGGGGCTACCGTATTGCTCCGCTTCCAGGACTTACTGGTGTAGAAGACGCTGCCGTCAGTGGGGACATCAAGGGTGTAGGAAGCGGCAGCACCAGTAAAGGTGATGACGGCCTTGAACTGGCGGGACTCGGCCGCAGGAGCGGCTGAGGTCAGGCCCGCGAGGGCGGAGAGGAGGGTGATGGCCTGGGTGTACTTCATCTTGCTGGAGTTTGGAGTTTGGGGTATATATTTGAAGCTTAAGGTCTGGCTCTGATAGTGTGTTTGGTGAGTGCTTGTTGAGGATGATGAGCAATAGAAGATGGCTCTAGATGCCAGGGTGGATAGGGCAGATGAGCTGCCATATTTATACTCCTGCAGCATCTCCCGAATTGTCTTGTACTACACAGTATCCCAAATAACTACTTCACGAAGCATCGACAATTCTCTGGGACCGAATGCCTTCCTCACCACACGTGATGGCTCACGATCACCTCGTAAAGTGTTAGACCCGGACACTCCTTGCCAATACGAAGACGATTGTCATTGTGGTCTGCAGTCTCAGCTAAGCGCTATGCCCTTGTCCCGCCACCAGTCACCTTCAGTGACTACCGATTACTCACGTCCGATTGAGGCTGTAAAAAGAAGGGAGATCATGATTTGTTCGGTGTGTTAGTAGCTGAGTGCAAGCGTTATGTATTTCAAGCTGGGCATCAGCTTATGGGACGCGGAGCCTCCTATGCATGGTCATGAGGACGGTTCGTTGACGTCGTGTTTCGACAAAAAGCGGTAATATCAGGAAGGCGAATTACGCACGGCGGATAGCCCTATATGTCAGATGAGCTGCGATATTGCATGTTCAATAGACACAAGATACGTGAGAGCCTAGGAAAATCTAGATGTCTTCCCGCCTGAAGCAGGACTGTAGAAGAGGCGCAGGGGTAATCAAAACATACTTTATTATTGGAGCAGTGGCTATGGGGATGTCTATCTCAATTAATTATGCTATGTTGTTTCCTTCCTATCGAATTCAAAAACAGTATCGGTCCGTGAATCATGCCATGTCGTGCCAATTCCAACGCAAAGGATGATTGGGATAAAAGAAAAAACGTGTAGTATGGGTATAAAAACAATGCCAACCAAAGAAACTCAACAGAAGTCCTCTGTACCAACGGGTCATCAATCATCGGTCCTCAGTCTTCTCCTGTCCCTCCGTAGCGGCGGCCGCCGCCGTCTCTTGCGCCTCATCAGCACTACCGACCTTCTCGGTAGCCTCGGTAGCCTGCTCACTGGGCGTCGCAGCAGCACTGTCCTCCGAAGCAGTCGACTTCTCCTTCTTGGAGAAGAACCCCGCACCCGGCACGCTGACGCTCGGAATACTCATATTCGGCATGCTCGGCTTCGGGATATTAGGGAGCTTGGTCGGGAGGTACCCTTTGACGCCCGAGCCTGCCTGCTGGATGCCAGACCCCGTGTTCTGTGCAATACTCATGAGGTACCTGTAGTAACCCTGCTTATCCTTGACTTCGGGGACCGTCTCCCCTGCCGTATTACCCTCCGCGTCATCAGGGACGGGCGCGAGGGAAGCCGCGGCCGCGATGTCGAGGGGCGATTCGTCAGGAATGTCATCGCTATCCTCTGATTCTCGAGCCTCGGTCTCCTTGGAGATGCTTTCCTGCCCTTCCACCTCGACGCCTTCGTCAGTGGCTTTGA
Source organism: Cytospora schulzeri (assembly GCA_003795315.1). Lineage (NCBI taxonomy): Eukaryota > Fungi > Ascomycota > Sordariomycetes > Diaporthales > Cytosporaceae > Cytospora > Cytospora schulzeri. The sequence goes on along the minus strand of LKEA01000014.1, from coordinate 54,037 downwards.
TGGCGTTCTCCGCAGAGTCAGCTGGTTCGGGCTTCGTGATCTCAGGGTTGTCAACGATTTCGGAGTCGTCGTTGAACCATGTGGCGATCAACTTGCTCGCTTTGTCGACCATAAGCTGGTACTCTTCGTTCTTGTCGGGCTTGAACATGCTCATATGTGATTCGATCTCGTCCCCCGTATTCTTGATGACATGTCTCGAATAGAGATGGCTGGCTGGCTGGTCCTCAGCAGGGACGGCACAGAACGTTCTCTCAGGAACGAAGTAGCCTCCGCTCCAGTAGCCGTTCTCCCCCATGGAGGCATATATATCATGTATGCCAATACCCTGGAGATTGGCCAGACGTTCGAGTCTCTTGTTCAGCTCTTGCTGCTTCAAGAGCACACCGACAAACGTGAAGTGGTCACTCAGCCAGGCGAAGGATTTCCCAACGTTGCCGCGATTGACATAAGCAAGACCCTGACCGAGCCGGTCCACCCCTTGCTGGTATCCTTCGACGAGGTCCTGCTTTTTCATAGTTCGCATGTTCTGCAGGCCTTCCTTGATCTGCTGTCGGTGGACATAGGCCGCAACACCGCCCGCAGCGATCGCTCCCACGGTTCCCGTCCGCATGGCAATGAGCTGCCATGTCTTCCAGGTGGCCGCGTTGCTGACCCTACTAGATCCAGGGAGTGACGTCGCGCCGCGCTTGAGTGCCATGCCGAGACTGGCGGGGGCAGCTGACAGTGCGGTCATGACGTTGAAGACGGAGCTGACTTTCTGGTAGTTGGAGAACGCGCCATAGACGAACATGGATCGCGCGAGCCCGTTGTAGGGCGTGTCGAAGGCCAGTATGCCTTGGATCATGGGGAACAACGGGGCGGAGGGGTCGTCGCTGCCGGCGCGCTCGTCGAGGGCATGAAAGAGGGCTTCGCTGGCCACGAAGCCACCCATTGAGTGGGCTACCAGGATGACGCCGACATTCTTATCAGTGGGCGGCCAAGGCTTCTCGAGCTTGGCCTTCCTGATCTCCATCACTCTCTCCTTGAGCCTAGAGGTTTGTTAGTGTTGGGAGAGTGCAGGAGTATAAGAAAACGGCTTTACCATTCTAGAAAGTTCACGCTTGCTTCGGCAAGCTCCCCTTTCGTTGCGTATTGGGGGTAGATGACAGACTCGACATCGTGATCAGGTAGCTCAATGTTCACTGTTCTCTTGAGGTCCTGGACACCATTTCATCAGTTTCATGCTGAAGTATGTTATGTTTGGCTGGATAACACGTACCTCGGGAAAAGTCTTGAAGCTGTCATCGTTTCCCTAAAAGTAATGTGGCCGAGTCAGATTCGAACATGTTCTGGGGTTGTACTTCGCTGTGTTACAAACCTTGAAGCCGTGTATGAAACACAGGAGAAGGGATCGGGACATTCTGGATACCCCACGGGTAGTTCTCAAAACGATTTGATTAGGTGTGCACAGGTGGTTTGATTACATGAAATAAGGTTGATCACTTCATAGGTTTTATTTGTTGTGAAAGGTCGACGGAATGCTACCTAGGTATAGGATGTAGATGTAGTGTAGAGATTCAGAGTAAAGCCCCCCATATTGAAAAGCAACCATATCATGGACAATGTCGTCAACCACACCTTCCCCTTCCCATCTTCGCATCATTTGGGCGTTGATATGAGTCTGGAAAGGGTGTACATGTACATGTGTGGCGTGTGGCGTGTGACGAGCCACAACGTCACCCACGACGTCACTCGCACTGGGAACCTTCAACGGTGCAACCTGAAAACCACATGGCATGTGACCCTACTGGAAAAACTAGAACCACAATGAAAACATGTGGGAGATACAGGGTACCGTATATAATAATTGGGAAGCTTATAATCATTGCAAAAACCTGATTCTGTTACCATTTGTGCGCTACGAGAGACTGGGATGCTCTCGGGACCGGACTCGGCAGCATGTGACCCCACATCTTCCGGCTTGGCTCGGCCTCTTCCGTCCCGGCATCCGGAGCGGCACGCCGGGCTGATTGCACCACTTCCCGATATTGACATTGAGATCCTCCGTGCTTCAGCATCCATCCAGCCCCTTCCCTTGACAACAACGCCTAGAACATTCTGGAGTTTAGGGATTTTGAATGGGGAACGGTGAACGCGTTACCGCACGGACGGAACCGGTGGAGAGAGCAAGTAGGATCCACTGCGAGGTCCAGCCCTTTACAGGTGTCTTAACACCGGTGTGCAACTTTGATTATCAAGGACCTGACTGCCATAGTACTCTTTCTTCCCGTCCTAGTTTTTGACATGCGTGGACGGTTTTAGTGAGGTGCGTTATCTCCAGAGCCTTACATTCACTAACGATGTCGTTGTCAGTGTTGATTTGTTGTCGGCATATTGATCTAGCCTCGCAGATCACCCGATGCCAGTTCAGCTGAACCACCCCACACTACTTGTTCGTAGCAGACTGGACCATGGCTTCACCCGCTCCAAACAGTAGTACCCAAGGCTGATATAGGGTCAATCTCGTATCAATAAGGAAGCGTTGAAACTGCGACGCCAATATCCTTTGTTACTTGCCGAACCTGCATCCGAAGCACTCTTTCTCACTGCGGCCTTCCTAAGTACTTACTGTACCTAGACGTACATATATGCATCCAATTGCAGCTCTCGCGGGGAAATGCTCCACTGGGCTGTGGGCTGGAAGACCAGGGAGAGGCTGGGGGTATCATCAGATCCATGATCTGCAGTCAGGGTCCTCAATTGCACTCTGTCGTGCTCAATGCGCCAGGCCTTATCAATCTGGCCTGTCTGGCCCTCAATGTCCTGACTGAATCCTCTGCCCCTTTCCGCCTCTTGCCAGCTGTCACCCTCTTAGTCCATGCATGCCAGACCTTAGCTCAGATGGCGCGTAATCAATATGGTATGACAAACCATATATATGTAATGTGAAGATCAGTGAGTGCGGTATGTATCAACAGTCACAGCATGAGACAAGAAAGCTCGATAAGTGTTTGAACCGGCTGTAGCAGACTTAGTACCATATATGATAGTGCAGTCTTTTTTTAGATTCCGATTTTTTTCTTCATCCTGTTGAGGCTTACATAGCACACAGTATGACCTCGTAATCGGGGCCGTTGCTAGCTCCCAGGTTAAGCATGCTTGTAGCTCCTTGGCCATGGAAGCTATTATAAGAGTCCAGCAGGGCAGGGGCTGGCGGGATTACTGTACACTTTTCCATCCTTTGCCCCTTTTTTTCGCCCTCTCACCGGGGTGTGGGGAAGGGGGTTTCCCCCTGGAGTTCGACCCCGGGGTCGCTTGGTTTAGCGAACTTTAGAAGGGAAAAGTTGCCGAATCACCGATTATTGGTGGGTCTTGCGCGTTGGAAAAGGGGAGAGTTAACGCTACGGAGATGGTCGAATCTCGTTTCCCATACTGTTAGCACGGTTCTCGGCCACAATAGCCATGGATAGCCCGGTGAGTCGTGGGAACGAATACGGAGACATACACAGTACAATATCACAGATTATCTGCACCACGAGAGTTGTAAAAGAAGAGAGAACAATCCAGAACAGACAGAACGTCTGTCCAAACACGCGTGCCAAACCCTCCATCTTTTATATACCGTACACCATGCCCGTGTGGGTTCGGCAATCGGTGAGGTCCGGTTTATCCAAGTCCGCACGAGCCTCAGGGGGAAAAAGACCCACAAGAGACCGATTAGAAGCCACGGGTCCACAATGATGGAGTCTGAACTGATTAAATTTTCAACCACCGGATCTGAATGGCCGGAGGCCTTTGCGGACCCGGGCATTAAACGGTGTGATTTGTTCAACAAAGAGGTCCCTTTAACCGGGGGCATTGTCTTTTATTCTATACTAGTTACTTTCATGGCCTATTCCACCCGCCCCAGCCGCGTTGGCCTAGTGGCACCGTCCTGTTCATCTTAGAAAACTCCGTGTGCTCCATACGCGCGTTTGCCCCCCCCTTGCGGGTTTGAAGATAAACAAAAAAGTTGGCCACAGTGTTGCTCCCTCTCTGTCTCTTTCGCAGCGCGAGCGGTCAGCGCCAACAAAACGCGATGCGGTGGTAAATACCCACTGGCCCAGGCTCTCGCGCATGGCTACCTAGGTATAACCCCGGAGACTATCCGAGATTAAAACCGGAGAGGGCGAGGACGTGACGTACCTTTGGGGGAGGGATTTGGCCCTCCCTTTTATTACATATGTATTTCCCAATGGCAACCTTGGCCACAAAATCTCGCGTCCTGCGCTGAACCCCTTCTTACCAACTACCTGCCGGCCCTCCTCCAATCACCACCTCCGACAACGCTCCCCGGGACATATTCACGAAAACACCACATTCGCTTTTCTCCCCCCAAACGATCCCAAGATGTACGTGACGGCGACTCTTTTCTACGTTGAGGTCTTCGTGATCCTCCTCGGTTTCATCCTTGGCTTCATCATCTGCTGCGGGCGGCTCGGTGGAATTAGCTTCAAGAAGAACTAGAGAGTCTACAACGGAGCAAGCCGGCCAAGCCCGACGACAACCGACGTGTGATCTACTCGGAAGAATAGTCGGATGTGCAACAAAAAGAAAAAGTCAGACTTGTTATCATTACTCTCAATTGAGAGCAGAGTGCGAAATTGGAGCCAATTGAGTAGGGCAAACCCACACCCATCTTACCAGCTTCACATGGACTGGGGAAGCTGACGGCCCCTAGACTTCGATACATATAACGCCTCCCATACACGACGCCCTCCAACAACAAACAAAACCCGACTAGCTTTTCGGGATGTCATCCTCGGGGGAATCCCTGACGCGTGTTTCTTCATAGAGGGGCAACGTATGCGGCGCCTGGAGTCAGTCTTATTAGGTCGTTGTGTACCCTGGGCGTTCTGCTGGAGCAAGGGCAGTGTTTTTTGTTGTTTTTCCATCATGAGACAGAGCGGGGAATTTTTCATTTCCATATCAACAAACAAACGGATGGTTTCAGGATATCAGGGGGAAAACCTTGGGCAAGTGAAACGACGACATGCGTGGAGGCGAAAGTGCGCAAGATCATCCTGGGATATGGAGAGAGACTTGTCAGGAGGATGGAAGGGACTGGCCCACCTGGTGGAATTCTACCAAGTAAAATAATGTTTATTGGGCGATGGTCAGCCTTCTTTACCTTACCAACAGGCCACACAATGATCATGTCGCGCGGCGACGTTCTTCCCAACATTCACCATGTCTACTTGGTTCCAAGGTTCTTGGAGCACACTGATGGCCTCCCAGAACTCATCAATATTGCCTGCCAGCTCGTCAAAGGGACGAAGGACGATGAATTGCCTCCATAACGAGTGGCTTATGTTTCCCTGGAGAGGGGGAAGGAGAGCTGCACCGCGATGGATGAGGCTGAAGCACCTGTGCCCTTCATACAACGTCAGTGGCGGATTGTGTTTAGCCAAAAAGCGTGCCAGGACTATCAATCATCATAGTGCAAGGCCCGTGGCTGGTGTCCTACCAATATAGGCGACTACTTGGCTTACCAAGTAGGTATTGACTATTCCTCGGCATATTGTTACACAAGCATACTCAAGAGGGCCCACTCACACTGCAACGCTCTTTTAGGCGCGGTATCACGGCCGAACTACTATATGTTGGATTATGTGGCCTTGGAGAAGAGGTGCAATATTTTGTACGAGGAAAATGAAGATTGGAGAAATTCATTGGATATGCAATGGTCGCGGTGAGGGAGGCTTGGGTTGTCACAAATCTAGCCAAACTGCATGTAGAACTGCGTAACAGGGAAACACTGAGATGTATTCTCGACGATATCTCTACCTGATTAGGGTAGCTACCTAAGACTTGCGGATCATGAGTTAGTAGGCCAGCTTCTGCTGTGCCTTATCAATTTGAACAATATCAACGATCACCTTCATGGCAGAAAGAGCCCGAGGCCTCGATATAACCTTGGAACTTGAGACCCTTGACCTTCTCCTCTTTCTTCCATCAAATGTGGCCTTCCGGCTTCCTGTTCCCAACTTTTATCCCCCTGGATAAAATTCTACCCTCTTCGGGCGGTCCTTCTCTCTCTCCTCTTCTGGGAACTATTGTATCCAATGTTCCACTTGGCAGTCTCCCAGCGCGAAACAACACCCACTGCAACCAGCCTCCAGTGCGATCAGCCCTGCACAGCATGATCACCCGCCGGCAAAGCAACATCGTACTCCAAGCTCAGCTTGACCATCCTGCCCGCATTGAGCTCGACGTCCCAGTTGACCTCGCCGCCCTTCTTCAGCGTGGCAACCGCCTTACCCCAGTCCTTCCCAGTCCCCTCCTGTACCACCCCCGTGCTGACCCCCGCCCCGCCCTCAACGAGCCCGCGGGGCTGCACGATATCGACCCGCAGCTTCTCGTCCTCGCTCACAGGGACCTGGTCGAGCACCAGCAGCCGGGCGGCCCTGCCGCCGCCGGCAGAGGAGGATGACCCGCGGGTGTTGGCGATGGTGACGGAGCGCGTGTACGCCGTGCTGTTCTCCTTGGAGAACAGGCCGCCCGTGCTGCGCTTGACGTCGGGCTTGGGGTAGACGACCTTGATGGCCGGGTCGACCCCCAGGCTCATGGTGAACCCGTCGCCCGAGGAGCACCGCGGGAGCGTCGAGCGGCCCATGAATGTCCCGTCGAGGGTGAGCCCGACGGGGCCCCTGAGCAGGGGTATCTTGCTCGCGTTCCGCAGCTTGGCCTTCAGGAAGGCGCCGGGTCGGTACTTGGCCACGATGGTGTGGCTGAAGACGACGTTGGTGAAGGAGATGTGCGCGACGCGCTGCTTGGAGGCGGTGCTGCTGGGGACGAGGGACTTCGTGCCCGGCAGGTCGTGCGTCGTGGTGAACCCGGTCTCTTCCATGGCGGACTCCTGGAAGGAGAGCTCGGGTTCGGCGTCGAAAAGAGTGGTTGTCTTCTCCACGGGCGCCGAGGTGCCGGTGTCATCGTGGGCATCAAAAGACTGCATCATTTGCTGGCTCATCTGCATCTGCTGATGCACGGCCGCGCGAGGGGCATTTGCTGACAGGCCGCCAAATAGACCTCCGCCGGATTGTCCAGACGGCGGTTGAGAGGCATTGCTCTCGGTGCCAAACAAGCTGGGTTTCGCAGGCGCATTTGTTGCCACAGTTCCAAACGCTTGAGGGCCTCCGCTAGGGTTTCCAGGCGGTGGAGGAGGTGCGTTGTTGATAATGGCCCATGTACCGGGCCCGGGCCCGCTTGCGCCGTGAGTCTTGTTGTTGTTGCTTGGTGGAACCCCGAATATAGCGGCTGCATTCTGAAGATTTCGAAAAACGGTTAGTAAAAGGAATGTAAGGAATTGTAGAAGGCGACATCAGAGTAAAGAGAATCTTACCTTGTCCCTGCCAGCTCGACTGGTCTGTAACGGCCAGATACCTATCAAATTCCTTCCTGAATTCGCGTGGGAGGCAGAACCCGACGCAGCCTTCCACATACGCTGCTCAAGAGCTTCCTGCGGGCTGCTCGTGATGTTGTCGGAGGCAACAGCAGAAGACTTGTCTGCCAACTTGATGTGCCACGGGATAAGCTTGGGTATGGAGTCCTGCAGTCCTGAGAATATAGCCTGAGAGGTCGATAGGATGATCTTGCAGTCCTTCCATGACTCAGATGTGTTGTTTGTCAGCTGCGCATCAAAGAAGAGCGTGCCTGTGTTGGATGTGGTGTTCAACTGCAGGTCGTAGGAAGGGGACCAGAAAGCGTTGGAGGTAACATATGTGATGGACAGGTCACAAGTCTGGACAGCAGCCTCGGGGTCTGTCTGGGTTCCTTCCTGATCCTCTACAGTGGGCTTCATGAGGTCGGTGACGCTGGAAACGGAAGACCGTCGCGAGATTGGAGTGTACTGGGTGGCATCCAAGGTGATGCGGACGACATAACAATGGCGCGCCCAGAATTTACACCTCTCCCTGCGGATGCGCTCCTTCTCAGCGTATCTCCTGTCTTCTCGGATTTTCTTCAAGTCGAGCTTCTTGAGTTTTGCCTGTAATCTCTTGCGGTCGGCCCTCACTGCTGTCTTCTTCTCCTTATCGACTTGGGTGACGAGCTTCTTCTCGGTCTTCCGCAGACTGCCGATCTGGTCCTTGAGCTCGCGCTGGCGAAGGGTCCCGTTCATGTGATCCTCGAATGTCTTGTCTCTCTGGACACGGTATGCCTGCATGATTTCGCTCATGTCACTCCCGGACTTCGGCTCGACCTTGCTGCCATAGTTGTCCAGCATCTTCAGGCGGCTCTCGGCACTCGCCACCACTTCTGCGGCGCGCTTTAACTCGTCATTTAGGGCCCGGATCTCCTTTCTGACCCCCGTCAGATCCTGCTTTGCGTCGCTGGGGTTCTCCTCATCGGAATCCTCTGGCGATTTGTCACCCTGCTCGTCCTCGTCATCAGAACTATCTGAGTCCTCATCGTCAGAGTCAGGGTAGATCTCCTGAAAGATTTCTTGATTCTCCCGCAGCTCAACTGAAATGTCACTGATGACTGCGGAGCCAGTGCCTTCAACCTTGATAGAGTGCTGATCAACAGTTGGGGTGAAACCGAAGACAGAAATCTGGCTGATACCGGACTAAATTGTGCGGGGTTAGCAGGATGTGGCTGAGCTGACAGAAGTGGGTAGATATTTGTCTTACATACCTTAAGTTTGACGTCCTTGATGTCTCTCACAACTTGGGCACGTGTAGGAAAGAGAGTGATAGCTCTAGTAGGGAGATCGCGAACACGAAACTCCTGTTTCTGAATGGTCTCCATGACGGCTCAGCTGTCGAACGCACCGGACTGTTGGCATAGGTCTCAAATGGAGTGGAGCGACCGAGATGTGTTGATGGAAGGTTAGGAGGATTGGGATTGGGGGGGGATCTCCAAGTTGGAACTTTGGGAGGTGGACTACTGCAGACTTTATATAATTACTTAGTATCTAGGCACCCTGGGCTACGTGATATATTTGTCGCACGGACCATAGATGTAACAGCAATTCCTACTTCAAATTTGCTGCCATACTGGTGTCATAGTAAACATTGGAAGCGTTCCAAGGTGACCCAATCGTGCTGCACCTGCGTACATATATCCAACCATATGGGCTTTGGAGGCCTTGATCACTGGAGACAGGGGAACAAAGGAGCCAATGAGAGAGCAGCTGTCACACTGTGACTCATCCATGGATTATTTAGGTATACACACGCCCATTCATTCGTGCTTTTCTCCTTGGCGTTGAACACGATGGAGGGAGATGAAACGAACAGAACAGCCACAGTAAATGCACAAAAACAAAAAGAACAGGATGACTTGGTTGTATGTATTTTGAAGACGAAGGAAGGAGAAGACGTCAAGCAGCTTAAAGCCATTTAGGCAACCATGACTCGACCTGACCTTGACTCTCCTTGTCTCCACCGCTGTCTTGAAATGCTATTGGTCAATTCTTGAAATTCGTCGGTGATGGACCACGCCTCCGCTTGTCTGCCTTGGAGCGCGAGCGCACCCGCCTGCTGACAGTCACATCCTTTTTGTCAGCAGACTCAGCATCGTTGCATGGCACTTGCTCTAGAGTCTTGCTCCATTCAATCACTTCGGGGTGTGCCATGACCTTCCGGGCATCAAATCCAAGAACTTGCAATCCTTCCATGCTGGAAGCACGCGATAGTGCGACATAGCTTTGGCCTGTGGGTTGAGCAGACGGTTAGCTAGCCATTACTCAGCCATGTGAATGAATCCCCACATGCATGTGTAAATCTTACCTTTCTCGAAAACATTGTTCAAATCTACCTTGACGCGCTCGATTGTCTGCCCTTGGGCCTTGTGAATTGATATGGCCCACGCCAATATGAGGGGAATCTGATGAAAGCTCGACATCAGTGTCATGTCAGAAACGGCGGCTGCATACTGACCACCTACCTGAAGTCGTACTGCAAGCACCTTCCCCTCACAATCCTCAGCCCGGAATTCTTCCCGAGTCACAAGCAGTCTTTCCTTGCCCAGCCGCGTCCGGAACTCAACAAGAGGACACAAGTTCGTACCATCGTCCCCAGAATGACGACCCAACGAGATCTGGAAATTCAGCACCTTGCCGATGCTGCCGTTTACGAGCGTGGGGCTCCCGCTGACATTCTTGACTAGCATGACCTGGGCACCCACCTTGAGGTCGAGCTTCTTCACAGCCATCATCTTGTCAAGTAGCTTCTGCCTCTCCGGTTGCGCCCAGTCATATGACGTGAACGTGTAAGTCGGGTCAGGGAGAGCGGACATGTACAATGCATTAGCCCTCTCGACTTCAGAACGTAGCGAGAACAGCTCAGTTGGGACTATTCCATCGTCCTGTGGAAGCGGGCGGGAGAGACGCATCATGGCCTCGTTTGCAGCCGGGGTGATCTCGCCTCGGCGGAATTCGTTGAGTAAGGTGACAAAGCCTGTGGATTTGTGAGAAGAGGACTGATGAGCGCGGGCCAGAGACTAGGAGGGTGGAGGGACAGCCCAGTCGCATGACACTTACGATTGTCCTTCTGGCGAAAGACCTGGTTGAGCATGATGGTGGTGTCAATGCTTGCTTTCCATGCATCGCTCTGAAATGCAAAGAATGTGTCTTTCCCAGATGGCGTTACCGGAGGAAGCTGGAAGAAGTCGCCCGTAACAACAAGCTTTGATACAAGTCAGCGAGGACTTTGAGAAGTTACGATGCAAAATTCGGGGACAAAGACTATATAACATTACCTGGATACCGCCGAACGGTAGTCTATTTTTACGAAGAAGCATTGAAAGAGCGGCGAGTAAATTAAAGAACCGTCCATCAACCATGGATACTGAACGGGGGGTTAGGATATGTTGATACCATCCTCACGGTGAGGGACATCGCATGTGCTTACTTTCGTCAATAATGAGGACTTCGATGCTCAGCCATCGTCCAAGAGCAGGCTTGGATTTTCTTATATATCTGAGATGTTTGCGTAGATCGAAAACACCAGGGGCAACAGCGCCCCAGGCATGTATCGTCGTCCCTATGCCATAAATTAGAAACCCGTGTCTAATGCAGATCGCATAATAAACAATACGCACCTCCAATGTTCTGTGCAGCCATTCCAGTGCTCGCACAGATGGCGAAACTCGAGGGTGTCATGTAATACTTGTTCCTCAGCGCTCCTATTATTTCCCGCAATAGCAACGACTTTCCCGTGCCTGGTTATTTCTTAGCTCGAGTGATCAGACGGAAGTAATTAGTGTTTCACTGTAACAAACCTGCAGAGCCTGTGAAGAATATATTCTTTCTCTCGTTTACGACCATCTTCAAAATCCTTTGCTGCTCTTTGCTTAGAGCGACTCTCTCCTCGTCTGTCAGCTCTTCTTTAACCCAGTCCGCTTCTTCTTCCCAGGGTTCTTCGTCTGCTGCTGGAGTCTCATCTTCCGCGTCAGCAGTCTGGGGTGTGTGCTGAGAGTGAAAGAACGAATGCAATGTCATGTTCGGCCGGTTCGCTGGTTTCTTCGCCTTCGGTTTCTTGAGATTCTTTACAGGCTCCGCGTCCACGCCTGCAGTCCGGGTGTGCCGAGAGTGAAAGAAAGCATGCAATGTCATGTTCGGCCGGACCGCTGGTTTCTTCGCCCTCGGCTTCTTAAGGCTGTCTACAGCCGGACGCTTCATTGTCACCCTCAATACTCGAATGGCGGTCGGTATCATATCGAGTATGGGGGCATGTCCTAGCGGTTAATTATATGGAGGTTTGCTGTTCTGATGGTGGTCATCGAGAAGTGTCGGAATCGCGCGCTGGAGGTTGCACGCGTTGACCCACACGCACTGTTTACATCATCATCAAGTCTGCATTGGGTTAGGGTTGAAAAATATATATACGTATAATACCATATCATGCTGTATTTTACCGTGTCGATGTCACCAACGTTAAAATACCACATAAACTCTTCAGAGAAGCGAGACATCATCAGTGTAGACCAGACTTTCAGTCTGTATAATGGATGGCGACCTTGGTATTATGGAGCAAATTGAGGTGGCTGTTGTGAGGTGGGAAGTCGCTTCAGGGGAGACCCTCCAGTTGACGACCTTTATAAACGAAGCAACCTGCAATGGTCGGTGGGCACAAGAATGAACTTGTGCATGGCCCAATCGTGCATGAATTGAGCTTCCATCATGTGAAGTAAATGTGAGGCGTCCAAAGAAGGATGTTTTTCGCCAAAAAGTCCATGTCTGCCCGTTCGTCGTCCTTCCCGTTCAATGTAATGCCGTCCTCGGTAGGGACGGACAGGAGCTCTTCGACAGGAGGAGCTTTGACAGCCCAGCCTGGTACTTCCTCATAATTCCGAAGATGATCAGGTATTCTCTTCAGCTCCTCTGCCTCGTCTGAGGTAAGGAGGGAAGGCATATCACGCCTCAGGCCAAGCTTGACCCTCTCGTTGAAAGATCTGACGAGCAGATACGTACAACCGGCCAAGAAAGCATAGCGCGCTGGATCGTTATCCTCGGGATCAGGTATATCACGTACCGCCCAGCTCTTTACCCGCCAGAAGGCCTCCAGAGCATCTCGATAAGGACGTACTTGGTCCAGGAGGTTGCATTCATAAAGTCTGTATAGCGCGAAGAGGGACGTGTCCTCAAAGACGCCTCGTGGAACCGCATAGCTCCTCGCCTTGAGCTTTGTCCAGTACTCGGCTTTGTTATCCAGAATTTCCTTGGGTGGAGGTGGTGGGAAGACCGGAAATTCCTCGCAACCTGGCTGGTGTTGTGCTTGGTCGGCAACACTCATTGCGTTCTTGATGGAGCTTGAGGCACTGGGGGTAGAAGCCTTGGCCTTCCGGCTCCATGGCCATCGGGAAAACTTTCTTCGAAGGGCAGATTTGTTCATTATTTCTGCGTTGCAGGGCTATTATCCAAGGTGCACCAAAGAGACTTTCTGAGGCCCAGTAAGGCGGCTTGAGTACTTGGTGGCAAGAGATACGCTTTGATGATTGAAATCACGGTAAGCCCCATCCTCAGCGAGGCAATGAAATCCTCGCAAGTATTGAAGTGTAAATGTGTATATGAAGAAGCCATTGATGGTCGCACGTGTGTGGAGACCAGTTGACATGGCCTAGACTGGATCGAGGGATCAAGTCCTAGAAGTGGCGGAAAAGCCACAAGCTAACTCCATATGTACTCTATTCCGATAACCACCTGGGTACCCCGAAACCTTGTAAGCAGCTACATGCTGACCATATATTGACTGGTTTGCTGAAGCGGAGAAATGATAATCGAAATGCCGCTCCTTGTTCAACACGAGTACCGGATTCGGCCCCCTCCCCCGCCTTAACCATCAACGCAACACCATCCGCAACATCAACTTCGTGGATGGTGATCCTACCCTGCAAAACACCAGCGGTTACTAAGTCGACTCGTAGCGTTTTGAACATGACTTGACTGAGTCAACTCCTTGTCTTGACCGCGGAAGGATTCTATTTCAACTGCACCCAATATTGTGCCCACTCACTCGGGTACAGACTCCGCACCAGCCAGCCAAAATGGACACCGGACAATCACCTACCGGCAATACTACAACATCTCTCCAATACCAGCAGGCACCAGGCCCAAACCCATCAACAACATCCCACCCACCAGGCTTCCCGCCACTGCCATCCAGACCAAGCATGTACGGTGCCTATCCAAATCCTCAGGTCCCCGCCGGGGCCGATGCCACGAACCTCACAGGCCGGCCCGAACAGTCATATCCCAGGCCTGTGCGGGTCTACTCCCCGCAAGAAGTCCCCGCGAACATAAAGGCCGCCCGCTCGAGCGTTGAGTACGGGCTAGGCCAGCTGAGGAGCCTCCAGCACCGGCGGTACCGTCCGGACGAGGTGGGAGTAGAGGAGCGGCTCCGGATCCAGGCGGCGAGCGTGCTGGGGGACTTGAGGGTGCTCCGGGGCGAGGTGTCTGACTTGATCCGGGCGGCTGAGCGCCATCGATGGCGGAAATGGTTGTTGGGCGGAGTGATGTAAGTCGTGGCTCACCCAGGTGATTGACCACATAGAACAACCCCCCTCCGCCCCCCTTCTACTATATTCGCAACCTCAGTAGATGCTTCGTATATATAGACTGACATCTCACATGACTGAAGCGCCGCGTTGGTCCCGGCGGTGCGGACCTTGTGGCAGCGACCTCGCCATGATCATCCGTCATCTAGTAACACGGAGTACGCTTTTCTGAGGAGCAAGTCACTCATCCAACGAATTCTGCGTTCGTTGCGCAAGGGGCTCGGTGGCTTGGCCACGGTCACTTTCTTCGTATTTGCCGTACTATACGTGTTTCAGAACGAAGTCTCGCTAAGAGTAGCGAGGACCATGTCCAAGAGGCTGAAACGACTCAGCGCGAAGATTGAGAGGGGAGATGAGGAACTCAATGAGGCTGATGTCAAGTTACTAAGAGGCTGGAGGTGGCGAGTCTTACTGTGGGATCATTAGAAATTATTCATTCTTTTCCCATACGTTACAGGTCTTATTATATGTCTCAACTTGGTATTTATTATCAGCAGATTGTTTCGCGAGGTTGGGATTCCGTCGCACATGTGCTTGGCAACACAATCTGCGGAAGTACCATCAAATTGGGGACTACGAGATATCAACTTGATTATCCATTTTCATTACCGTGTCTGAGGTATCTCCAGACCCTACGTCTGTCTTAACCGAAGACCAGTCAGCCTGCACCAGCTATTACCTACCAAGTACTTAGTAGGTACTGAGGAGGACTTGATCAATAATATATGCCAACACCGTCCAGTTGACTTTCATCGTTATTGGTACCGACACTATGTATCTCTTCGTGGAACCTCTTCTGGTATCCATTTACCATATAAACAGGTAGCCAGGGACTTTCGCCTGCTTTGTCCCGGCTGGTCTGGTTCCAAGTTCTAATAATCGTGCAACATCTATAGTGAGCGGCTGTTAATCTAAATGGTGCTAGAGATGCCAGAGGTCTTCGTCTTGGGTCCTTCAATGTTTCAGCAGGCTTCCAGAGGTCGGGAATCCTCAATAAGTCATATGACGTTAATTACCTCTTCAAGCACGCAGAGGGTCGCACCTACACGGTAATGAAGAAAGCAAAACAAAATTATGATCAATATTGATCTTCTCTTCGACACTTGTCATCTCTCTCCTCCACTTGCCACTTGCCTCTAGATATCATTTATAAGCCAACTCGGTCTTTCCAGCAGACCCTGCTTCCCGAGCCATCAAATGATGACCCGTCTCCTTGGCATCCACGGCATATCCGCAAGGCCCGTCCCCGAGACTTTTGTGAGTGGCGCCGAAGGAGGCGGAGCATGTGCGGGTTGGCAGCGTTAGTGGGCATCTGACGCAAGGGAAGGGAACGAAGAACAAAATTGAGGGCCAGAAGAAGAAGGAAGAAGGAAAAGAAGCAAGTTTAAGGAAATGTAAGGGGTTGCGAAACGGGGTATGTGGAGTTGATTAGATGAGCTCATGTAATCCCCGAGGAGCCGCCGTGGCCAGTGAATACGGTTGGAGGAGCACAGCCCGATGAATGGATGATTGTGTTTTATACGATCTGCAGCCCATCGTTGCTGAACTCAGGTAGACAGTTATTACATGGGGAGTTGGAACTATCAAACTACGTAATGTTGAGGCTGACGGGGAGGATATCAATGTTGTGGCTGTTGCTGACCGGGAAGGGTGGATTCTTTTGGATTCAGAAGCCTCAGAGAATTAGAACCTTGAAATGAGATACCGGCACCTACCGTTTACCCAGGCCTCTTCCCCGTAGGTAAGGTTAGGCTAGATAGCCCCTGTAACCCACGTGGTTCTGGGGGGACCTCCGAATCTATAGCAAACCTTGGGTTATTTCTTATTTCGAAACGGCCACCAACGATCCACAAGGCATACATTAGGCTATTGTTGTGGTTTGGAAGGCTATACTTGAGCTGGGCACATGTCAAAAAAGAAAGTTCCACAAGGGCGAGATCGACATAGGATTAACGGGAACGCACGTGGAAAAAGCAAATCGTATGTACGTATGACAAACAGATGGATCCTCACGGGCAGAACGGGGCCGTAGGGAAAACTCCACATTAAACGCCCGGGGAGAAAATGAAACAAACCAAAACCAAGGCTTGTGTGTGTGTGTGTGTATGTATGTGTGTATGTTTGTGTGTGTGTGGCAGGGCCCTGGCACCAGGAAATCCCATGGTCCGGACATTGACATTTGTGGTTCCCCCCCCCTCCAAACCCTCAACCCGGCTCCTATGACCGCACAACTGCCTCGTATAAATTGGCAGGCTTGATTTTAAAGGATGGCGGAGGGGGGCCCACTTAGACAAACCCACGTATGCCTGGTCTACGGCAGTAGTATGTAATGAACCATCCTCCGCCCCCCTCGCCTTCGACTGGGGGATGCCGTGTAACGTCAAGCGCACGATTGACAAGTCCGCTTCGGCTCGGCGACCTTCTTCGGTATTGAGGCGATGGGGATTAATTAGATCAATTAGGAAGGTTATCGCGATTGGACTGCACTTTAACAACTGATACGTCATATGACATGTGAAAGGAGGCCGGGATATTTCGAGGAGGGGAGTCGCTCAAGCCTTTTGTCTCGATCTCGCAGTGGATGCGTTCGTTTCCAAGCTTGTTCGGACGCCCGGTTGATCAGAATAAGATGGGAATGCTGCGCACTTCCAACCCGGATAGGTTCCCGAGAGGATTGATGCTCCTTTCTTCATGCAAGCCATCTCTTTGACACCTTCCCCATCAAGACAAGAACAACCAACAAGACAAGATCTTCCTCCCTCGACATCTGGATATAGAGGTCAGGACCTCCCAGCGAGCATTCCACATACATATGTAGGATGCCTACCCTCCCCAAGGCGCAGCGCAGAGTAGAGAACGCTTGACTGATATTCATCCCAGTCACCACCCATCAAATCAACACAACTGGCCGGCGATAGGCCATAGTATGAGATTATGACAGGTACTCCAGCCAGAGCTCTGGTGAGGGATCAAGGAGACTGGAGGTGTGGATGTGGCCATCTCAACCCAGACTCGGAGAACGTCTGTGGTGGGTGTGGCAGGAGGTAACGGGCGGCACCAGGAAAGGGACCTTGAGGCGTGGGTTTGCGAGGTTTATTGCGGCGCGGTAAAGCAAACAATACGTTCGTTGACCGTCGTATGTTTGGCTTCTTGTCGACGTTGGAAAGCCGTTCAATGATTGCTCATCCATGAGGTTGAACCTCCATTGAACCCGCCCAATTTGAGCTGTGTTACTCCTGGGATCCCTCGGTGCCAATTCTTCGCATTAGTGAATTTCATGTCCTGCTGGCTTGCTCACTGAGCTTGACTCTCATCTCGGTCCGGTCCACGGGCTTGGCTGTAACCTGGACGCTCTGTAGTCACATGTCAGCACTAAAAACCCCTGTCTTCAGGGCTCTCGATGGAAACTCACATTGAACAGCTCAGACTTTGTGCGGTAGTACCCCTTCTCGTCCGGAACCGCCCGGCCCTCACCGTCCAACTCCAGCTCCCCCAGCCCAACCTTCTGGAAGTCATAACGCCTCGCCGCACACGCCAGGATGACCTTCGCCTCGATGTGAGCCAGCTCCAGCCCGATGCAGCTCCGAGGCCCCCTCTCAAACGGCCGCCACGCGCTCGCCGGCAGGCCCGACGTGTCGCCCAGCCACCTCTCGGGCACAAACTCGTCCGCCGTCTCGCCGTAGACCTTCCGGTCCCGCTGGATAGCACCGGCACAGAGGTACAGGACGCAGCTGTCGACGCAGATCTGCTTGCCGTCCGGCAGGCTGAGCTGGAAGTTCGTCCCCGGCGGCGCCATCCGGACCGTAGCCGCGGGCGGGTGCAGCCGCAGGGTCTCCTTGATGACGGCCGAGGTGTACGGCATGCGGCTGAGTATCTCCGAACCCCCTGGCGCGAGGAGCCTCTCCCGGACGGTCCTGGGGTCGGCGTCGGTGCCGAAGAGCTCGTCGTGCTCGGCGCGTATGCGCTTCTGCTGCCGTGGCGACTTGGAGAGCTCGTAGAAGGCCCACTGCAGCAGGATGCTCGTCGTGTCGTGGCCCGCGAAGAGGAACACGCGGAGGTTGTCGCTGGTCTGCTGTAGGAGCTCGGGGGTGAGCTCCTCGGTGCCTTGCAGGCTCAGCGCCAGGACGCTGCGGGACTTGGTCTCGCCTGAGACGACCTTGGCATACTCCTCCCGGACGATTTCCTTGAGCATCCCGTCGAGCTTGTTGGCCAGTCTCCGTCGGATGCGCTCCCTCCTCCAGTCCATTCCTGGGATGCCTCTGCGTTTGGCATACTGTTCCGCGATGCCGCTGAAGGCGAGTAGGATCTCGCTCTGCTGGCCGGGGAGCTGGGCGTTGAAATCATAATCCATCGTGACGGCCCCAATAACGTCAAATGTCAAGGCGACGCAGAGCTCGTCGAGGAGGAACTGCTCGTCATTCTGGGCGTAGCCATCAAGGCGGCCGAGGAATATCTCGGTCTTATCCAGGATGATGGGCAAGAGGGTGAGGAGATGCTGAGGAGCAAAACCAGGGTTGAGCTGTCGGCGCTGGGCTTTCCAGTGGTCCGCTTCAGATGTGAGGATGGAATGTTTTCCGGTCAGGTGCCATACATCCTTCAGGGTCGTTGACTTGGGCGTGCTCCACCACCATCGTGCCGACGGTTTCGAGATCTGCTCGGCGACCTCGTGGTCACAGATGGCCAGCAAGGGATAGCTTATGGGCCGGAAATCGAAGAGCAGGACAGGTGGGTTCCCCACCTCGGCAAGAACGCCTCTTATCAAGTCATCCAGGTGCCTCCTTGGATCTCCTCCCTTACTAGCTAGATCGCCAATGGTCTTCATATGACCCCATATCAAGGATGGCTTCGACGGCTGAGGAATCTCAGCGAACTGCTCGAGGCGGAGGTATCGCCATCGTCGTAGAGTGTGGATGCAGTAGGCGACGAGTAGGGCGATGGCCGTCCAGAGAACGGGCCCAATTTTGTTCAGCATTGTGGTATTTCACCAAACTCAGTGTGATCACAGACAATTAGAGGCTGTAGACCCTGGTAGTAAGTGACATTATGTACCGAGGACCCTTGGAGGAAGATGAGGGGAGGACGATGCTGAAACAGAATCACTGTGAAGCTGGAAAGTGGCGAGCTTTAGCGTACTTCATTTCAGCTACTTTGGTCAAGTAGTCGTTGGCTTGGCTGGCTTTTGGGCATGTTGTTGAATCAGTTTGTCAGTCCAGGAGGCGGCTTTTTGACACTAACTGAGCAACACACCCTGTGGAGTGGCACGCATTAGCAATCGCGTGTATCCATGTTATTCTGTATCGGGAAAGTGGGCTGCGGCAGAGCCATCTCGATGTCTTCCAGGCCTTGTTATAAAAGTGCCCAAGGTGAAAAGGGGGTTGATGACTGGGATGGCTCACCGAGTGGGCCGGGAACGCCAGTATCCGAGCACCCTTGGGCAGCGTTCCTTTTGGGAAAGCTGTGCGAACCCCGTGATTTTCTTCGAGAGGCATCTATTGGTGTACATCGCCGCGTGCTGCTTCTGGTCCCAATGTTCGACGTGTCAAACTGACGTATCAAACTCATGGTTTTTTCAGTAATCCCATGATTTACCCAAGAAGGCCATATTATGTAGGGTGGGTCCTCAGAAAGGAAGATGGTTGTGAGGTCTGAGACATCTGGATGCATCGAGAGGGTAATGCGATCGACGTGTTCAACCAAATACCAATAACCCAAGTCGATTATACCGGAATATATAAGTACGTAGGCACGTGGTAGGTGGATACCTAGGTACCCAGTGGGCTTCTCCGCATAGATTTCAGATTTACTATTTCCAGCATTGGAAGGGAACATTTCAATCCAGCTTCTCAAGCGTCACGTGTTACCAAACTGGCTCTTAAACCATCTGGTAGCCTGCCAACACAATCCATCCGCTATCGGAACTCCTCAGTTCTTGCCAGCGTCTTCTTTCAACGACACGATCCTGTTCAAGACAATCTTGTCATCCGTGCTGTCGGAATCCACCGCCTGTTGAGTTAATGTTAGCAAAGTTCTCCGCTGATCACGTAGCTATCATCTTCTGGAGGTACTCACGAAATAAGCAACTCTCATTCCCTGGAATCGCACAGCCTCTAGACCTCCCTCGCCCAGCTTGCTCTCGCCTGCCGCCTCGGGCCAAGGGGCACGCTTCTTCACCTCATCAAACCCAGACTCGATGATGGCATTGGGGTGGACCACCTCGCTTTCGGGGTTGAGGTCGCTCAGGAAACCGGCTTCCACAGCGCTGGGGTTCTCACTCTTGAAGAGAGAGTTGTAGACACGAACCTCGCACCGGCGAGACCCGTCAGTGCCAACCCACTGGATGAAAGTCTTGGGCTTCTTGTTCTCACGGTCGAAGACAGCGCGGATCTCCGTCACCTGGCCCGTTGCCTCGTCCTTGGTGAAAGAGGTTGCCTTGATGGGGTAGGGTGCTTGCAGCAGGCCCACGGTCTTTCCGGGGGCGAGACGGAAGTACTTGGGGTCATCAACCTCGCGGAAGTCAGACCGGTCGATGTAAACAGTCTTGGTGAACTTGATGGTGTGGCTGCCCATTTGGGGATCCTTTGGCGAGAATGGAACAACAAGCTCCTTGCCCTCCTCGTCACCGATGTCCTCAATGACGACTGGGACGGGGTCCAGGATCAACATGAGACGCGGTACAGTCCGCTCCAGGTATTTCCGAATGGACTGCTCAAACCGTGCTATTTGAATGACAGTCGGGGCGGTTGTCACGCCAAGCTCGTTGACAAATCCAAGGATGGCACCAGGTGGGACACCTCTCCGTTTTATGGCCATCAATGTGTACAAACGAGGGTCATCCCAGCCTCGTACGTACTTATCTTCGACCAATTTCAGAATCTTTCGCTTTGACAGAACAGTTCCGCTGAGGGAAAGCCGGCCGTATTCGCGCTGCATGGGCTCGTAGACATCCAAGGTCTTGTTCAGCCACTCGTAGCTGACTCTGCTCAGTATGAATTCGGTGGTGCACAAAGAGTGAGTGATGCCCTCAAAGGAGTCGCAAAGACAGTGGGTAAAGTCGTATGTGGGGTAAATCTTCCATGTGTCCCCTGTCCGGTGATGAGGCTTGTCGAGAACACGGTAGGCGGCGAGATCCCACATCTGGGGGTTGCCATCTGTAATGTCCTGCTTCATTCGGAGAAAAGCTTCCCTTGGCTTGTACTTGCCATCCCTCATATCCCTGAACTTCTGGAGATTCTCGTCGGCGGACTGCTCGGCATGCTGGCATCGATAACGGGGCCGCTCGCCCTTTTCGCCTCCACGCTGGAGTTTGATCTCGGCATCTGGCCCATATGTCAGCGTTCGAGCTTATACACCATGATTTTCTTCAACGTACCGTCACAGTGGCAGACGTAGGCCTTCTCGAGACCTATCAACTTTTCTGCGAGGTCGTATAATTTCTGGAAGTTGTCGCTAGAGTATGTGATCTTGTATGGCTCGA
Source organism: Cytospora schulzeri (assembly GCA_003795315.1). Taxonomy (NCBI): domain Eukaryota; kingdom Fungi; phylum Ascomycota; class Sordariomycetes; order Diaporthales; family Cytosporaceae; genus Cytospora; species Cytospora schulzeri. Next base: position 32,547 of record LKEA01000014.1, on the reverse strand, counting down.
AGCCAAGCCACTTGACGGTGTCGAGGATGGCTTTGAAGTAGACTTCGTCCTCGGCCTCAGGGTTGGTGTCATCGTACCTGGGGAGGGAGAGATGTCAGAACAAGGCGATCCATGATTTTGATTGTTGGGGGGGGGGGCAAGGGAGACAAGGCGCAAATACATACCTCAAGTAACATTGACCGCCATGGTACCTTGCAAAACCGAAGTTGACGGCAATCGCTTTGGCATGTCCAATGTGCAGGAATCCGTTTGGCTCAGGAGGAAAACGGGTGAAGACTGGCTTCACTGTGCGCTCCTTGTACACTTCTGACAAGAAGCCCTGCTTGAACATGGCATCCGGGTCAATGGTTTCCTCCACCTTCTCCTTGGGCTTTGCTGGTGCTTTCTTGGCCTCAGTTGGCGCCTCTTTCACATTGGCAGCCTTTGCGGCCTTCTTTGCTCTCTTCTGGATCCTCTTCTTGAGCTCGGCCTTGGAGACCATCTCACCGGTCTCCTCGTCCAGCTGGAGCTTCGCCAAGCTGGCAGTCGCATTTTCCACCTTGTCCGCCATGATGGGTGGTCGATCGGTCGGTGATTGGGAGTGTTTCTGCGTATAAATCGGTTTCGTGCAGATCGAACAGGAAAATGTTTTGTATTCGGTTGTTGTTCTTGTCTGCTCGGCTTGATGACTCAAAATTCCAACCGCAAATCCATCTTCAGCAGGCAAGCACGAGGGTTGGAGGGGCAGTGTTGCTGATAAGATAAGCCCCTCAGTGTAATAGCAGCAGCTTGGGCCCCAATGTTGTCAATGTACCTGTGTACCTAGGTACCTATATATATTCAAGGGTTAGGGCACCGCTTACAGCCCCCCCCCC
>LKEA01000014.1:0-31680 GCA_003795315.1 Cytospora schulzeri | reverse complement strand
TCTGAAATTGAAGCTCACCCCTGCTGCTACTCCGCGTTCGTCATTACGGACGACTACAATCAATAATCCATCCCATACCTTATACTCGTATCTTCGTATTGGTTGGCCTCCTTCTCTTGACGACTTCTTCACGCTGATATACCTCCAGCAGTACCCTTACTGACTTCCATTCAACCGGGAGCTTCTTTTGTTTATGCCTTTTCGCCAGCTGGTGAACAGAGTAACCAAGATGTCCCTCCTCACCGTCGACGAGATCCCCACTCTCTCCCTGCTCTACAAGCTGGGCAAGCTCGCCCCAGCTCCCGCCGGCACCGAGGTCCCCACGACCCTCTCCTTCGAACCCACCGGACCCATCACGCCCTCCAAGGCCCTCAATGATCGTGTTTGTCTCGTTCGCCATGATATTACCAAGCTCAAGGTCGATGCCATCACAAACGCAGCCAACCGTTCCCTGCTCGGCGGCGGCGGTATCGACGGCGCCATCCACTCTGCAGCAGGCTATGGACTGCTGGAGGAATGCCGCACCCTGAATGGCTGCAAGACTGGCGATGCAAAGGTCACCAGCGGACACAGGCTGCCTGCCAAGAAGGTCATCCACGCCGTCGGTCCTGTTTACGACGTGGTGCATCCCGAGGAGAGTGAGCAGCTGTTGACCAATGCGTACAACAAGGTCCTGAACTTGGCGGTTGACAACAACTGCAAGTCGCTGGCTCTTTGTGGCATCAGCACCGGTGTCTACGGATACCCCCCTCGTGAGGCTGCGCCTGTCGCCATCTCAGCCGTCAAGAAGTTCCTGGAGGGGGAGAAGGGCCAGAAGCTTGAGAAGGTGGTGTTTGTCACTTGGGTGAAGCTGGATGTTGAGTCCCACGCCGAGTTTCTACCGTAAGTGCCCCGCTGTCTATTGCATTTCCTAACACCCTAGCATGGGAATCACTGATACATGTCCTCAGAATCTACTTCCCACCCGTCGAGGAGACTACTAAGACTGAATCTCCCAAGCTGTCAAAGGCAGATGCCGAGGAGGTTCGGGCCGCGGAGGAGGTAGCCAGCAAGCTTCCTGATGTTCCCAGGTCCGAGCCGGGCGAATCAGAGCACCCTGAGAAGAAGCAGAAGCAGAGCTAGTAGGGTTCACCCCACGTCATGACTTGCATGCATTTCACGGAGTTGAAGGCTAGGGATAAGTTGAAAGGACAGGCGTTATGGGAGTATCCGTTTTTGCAGGTGAAGATGGTCGACGTGCGATCTTGAAATACCCCCTTCCGGCGCGGTTGATTACACATGAAGTTTGCGAGATGGTCAGGCTAGGAAACTTGCTGACGCCTTACACGAAAGGAACACGCATGAGTGGAATCTAGAGTACAATTGACAGTGTGTCGAGTACTACAACGATAATATGACCTCGTACTGACAGAAAGGAAAGATATCCAACCACATCTCGACGATTGGCGATTTGAGCCATGTATGAACTAATCCTTGAGCCCCCACCATAAGTGAAGTCAAACGGAGAGATCTCTGTACCAAATGGCAGCACTTTGGATATGCTATATCATTCATTGACGGCGCCGCGGAGGCATTCGCCATGGAGCGCCCCGAGGTGGGGCATCAGCTCCTGCGCCCTGTTGGCCTCCTTGATCAGGTTGCTGCGCTCTGAGCTCAGCCATCAGATCTGCCCCCACAGCGTTTTCCCTGATTATATTCTCCAGCTGCTGCATTGCCCAGTTTCTCTGCACCGTGTCCCCTCCAAAGAGGCTCGATATACCCGGCACATCGGTATTTGCCAGGTTCTCACCATTCGTTCCCGCAATCTCTTGCAAGCCCTGGCCGAACGCGGCTGGGACTACTCGTCCAGCCAGCTCGGGGTTCGCATGGACCTGTGCTGCTCGCGCCTGGATCAGGTTTCCAAGATCCCTTATAGCCTGGGCTTGCTGGGCCGTCAAACCAGACGCTTGCGCGCCGGGAGCAGGCGCTCCCGCTTGTTGAGCAGCAGGTGTGAATGGGTTGTTTGCTGCTCTCATACGAACCAGGCCTACCAGGCCAGCGAGAGCGGCTACTTGTTGGTTTGTCATCTGTCCGCCGATGTTGGGCATGTCCACTCCCGGGAAGGAGGGTGCCGCTATGCCGGAGGCGGTCAGGGAGTCAACGAGCGCCCGGCCTTGGATGAGAGCACGGGCTGCCAGCTCCGGTTGCGCGGTTGACTCATTGGGGATCTCGACCTTGCGGAACCTGGTGAAGCCTGTCTTGAGATCGTCGTAAGGGATGTATCCACATACTTCGGCAAATATAGTTTGCCAGGTGTTGGGCGACTGGCCGGGTGGTGATGTAACGAAACGCTGCCCTCGCAGGGTCTCGTCTATTTGCAACAACCGTTAGTATTCAACGCCCAAAACCATCATGGAGATATCCTTTCCAAATCTGAAGCTTACCTGCCCGAGCTTGGTTGGCTTGCAACACGGGTTCCTGTACTTGTTGTGGCGGCTGGGCCGGGTACTGGGCAGCAACCGACTGCTCCTGAGCAGCCGTCACCTGACCAATGAAGTCTGCTACGGAGTCCATAGCATTATTATACACCTCCTCTTCTGACCCCTGAGCCGCATTGCGGAGCTTGTCACCCTCGTGAAGGAGGTACAGCCAGCCGTCGGCCACGTTCCGCGCAGGCCCTGCGAGCCTCCGGAGCTGCCTCAACGCCATCTTTTGGATACGCTTTGCGAGGTCCATCGCGTTCCCAGATGCAACTCCTGGGAAGTCTGCTCGGTTATATACGTAAAGAACGCGGTCTGGGCCAAACGTTCTCAGTACGGGAAGGAGGAGTTGCGCAACCGCTACAAAGTTCGCCCTTAGGGACTCTCTGCTTGTGGTCAGCAACTCAAGGAGTTGCGGAATCGTGGCCAGCCTATCGAGAACCCTCGCATCGAGATTCGACAGGCTATCCAGGAATTGTATGCAATCAGTGGCAATACGCATATGGATCTGACTCAAGCGCGTATACACACTTTCGCCAAGTAGCTGTTGGACGGTATTCTTGAGGTTCTGGTCTGATTGTCTGTGGAAGTCCACGGTAAGTGTCTGGTAGTATGTCACCTCGATACTCAAGATCCGGTATATATTCTGCATCGCGCTCATGCAGCCTCTGATGGTGCCGATCTGGGGAGCTTGCAGCGGGCTGACCCCATCCCACGCGAGGATCTCGTCGAGCAGTTGCCTCAAATACGTCTGGGCCGCAGCCGCCTTGGAACTGCAGTCGTCCCGTGCCTCCCAGAGCGTCTTGTCGGTGCCTATCCAAGACCGCTGGTTTCTCCGCCACCGGATCAACATTGTCATAGGCTCCACAGAGGTCACCGTCAGGTAATAGAGCCAGTCCCAGAGAAGCCTGTACTCGTCATCATGCAGCGTCCGTGTCCGCGCCTCCCTCATCCAACGTCTCGCCGGCCGCCCAAACTTCTTCTCGACGAGGGCCCAGCTAAAGTCGTTCCAGTTCGTTAGCATCCTTGGGGCGTCTTGGGGCCAAATCTTCATGGCTTGGTGGCCCCATTTGACCATATCGTGGGTCCAGAAGTGCTCTGAGAAGAATTTCAGGAGCATGTGCCTGGGTATGGCTTGCTGTGTGTTGGGCATGATTCTGGTGCCCGAGAAATGAGGCCAAATCTCCAGACACCCCATGATGGTTAAATCGTCGAGGAATCGCGTTCTCTTGTTAGACGATATGGGGACCGCGGCGCCACCGAAGTACTGTTGAGATGAAAGCATATTAGTTCTTTGGGTGCTTGGGAAGAGGGTTTCTAGCCCTGGCCAAATATCAATGCAAGGCGGGCTCGGGTTGTATCCCACCTGATTCTCTGTTGCGAATCCTTCCTCATTCTTCATCTCACCCTGGAAGTAGTCCTCCTCCTCGGTATAGAATAGCGGAGCATTCAAATATTTGGGCTCTCTCAAAACACGTTCTCCAAATGTTATCAAGTTATCGAGCACATCTCTAGTAAGTTTAGTCTTCCACTCAGGATTGAGACTTACCCACCTGCTTTCACGGTGGAAAAGCTGGTGTCGTGTTACACAAAGGGCGTGCTACCACGGCAGATGGGGTTAGTTTTCTTCAATCAGCCTGACCGGAGGAGGGGGCGCTCAAGCCCTAGAAGTTTGGGTTGACTTGCACTCAGCTCGTGTAGCATTGTTGCTGCTAAAGTGAAACTGCAAGCGGCTTTCTCAGCCGCTGAGTAGTCTGGGACGAGAAGGGGCCAGATGTAATCTGCGGATATGCCGATGCGGGTGATGAAAGGCAGACTGTCGTCTCCCTGGTAGATGATTTGCGTAAAGCCCATATTCTCTGATGAACCGGGCTTGTCATCCTCGTCTCCATAAAACTTTGAGCGAATCTCCCACTGAATGGTTCGTTTCAGTATCTCGCAGGTGTAAGCAACGGAGTCGAAGCCCGAATAGGCCAGTTCTTCGATCTCCGGGTACCAGTAGGAAGGATCATAATCCCCGAGCCAAACAGCGAAATGCTCCTGCTGGAAGATGCCATTTCTTCTATGTTCTTCCGTTATACATCGTGTTTTGTACGATTTGTCTGGCTCCATCGGACCACGAACGGGTCGCAACCTGTATATGTCGGCCCAGGCCCAAGTTGCTGGATGGTCGCTGTAGAGAACCTTGGAAACTAGTTGAAGTGTGGGTTGAAGCGCGGCCCGGATCAAGTCATTGCTCTTTTGGAAGTGTTAGTCGACAGAGCCCTTCATCCCCATATCAATTATCTCTTTCGAGATGATTATACTGTGACCTACCATGCAGTATTCACCCTGCTGTCCGCAAATGTTATACACAGTCCTTGCATCAGTATGTATACCGGTAGCCGGGTCAAAGTCACTTCGCATATCGGTGATCTCCCACTTGTCTTGAGTTACAAGTCTGCGTAAATTAGTATGTGATATATGCCAAAGTCTCGTCAGAAGAGGGCACCACTTACTCATGTAGTGGTGTATCCAGATCAGCGAGAGCATTCATGCCTATTGTCCAGACTTCATTTCGTACGAGCTGTGGAAATCATCAGAGTTAGAGATGTCATATATCAAATAGGGACGATGCCAAGGAGACAGAGTTGCAAGAGTCTAGAGGTTACGGGTTCTCACCTCGTTAGATGTATTACCCGCAAACAGCAGCCGCTGGTACTCCTCCTTCTCTTCCTGCTGGTACACCTGTTCCATCAAGGCCAGAATTGCGGCAGCGATCTCTGTATCGACTGGGACCAGATCACTCGGTTTACCACCCGCCACGTCCTCGAGGTGCGTCCGGAACGCTTCGTCTGTGGCTTCCTCGCCTCGAGCGCGAGCACTGGTCTCAAACTGCGCAGCCAGTGCGGTCAAGTCGTCCATATCAACCATGTCCTTCTCACCCTGGTTACTCGGTGTCACCCGCGCGTACCCCAACTGGATACCAAAATTTGCGGTAGTCGGAGTGATGCCTGAGTGGCTATAAAACGGGTCACCCTGGCGAGCAGGATCTATACCGTACCTCTTCGCCGCTTCCGTAGGACCCCTCGTCGTGATATCAGCAGGCAGAAGTGCCGGCCGCTGCTTTTGTAGCAGTCCGGGCTTCATATAAATCCTGTCCTGAGGATCATTGGACTGAGCAGACCCTGTATAGACGAAGCGATCGCCCCAGTCAGGATCGGTCCAGGCCGGCACGAACTCGACCAGGGTCCAGTCGCCGCTCTCGCCATCCTGCTGCATCTTGTCCACCATCTCCATTCGTAGCTCACCAGCTAGCTCCGGGATGTTCTGTGGGTCTGGCTTCGTTGCATTGGGATCTAGGAACTCATACGGGTATAAGGACTTGAGGTCTCTGGTCCTGTCATCGTCGCGGCTATCATCCTCAGACGTATAACCCGGTAAATCGATATCAATTCCATACTCTTCAAATGAATTAACATTGTAATATTTAGCTGGTACAGGAAATCCAGGCGGGTAATCATTCATGCCAGCCATGTCTGTTGGTGATTCTATTAGCAATGTACAGCTTGTTGGCTCCCCGGGGTCGATGATGAACCAGCGAAATTAAATAAAGATCGATATTGATGAATCAGATGAAGACGAGAAGTATTGTGATAGGAGATTGCTGATTCTTATGACAACGTGGTGGTTCCCAGGAGTGAAATTATGTGTGTCGTATCGAGCAATAGACAAAGCAAGGCTTGCAATGGTTCGCCCATCACAACCTCCAGGGCTCAAAGGATTCGGCTTCCTCAATACCGCTTCCGGAATTTGTTCGCTAAGAGGTCATCAAAAACGGGATTACACAAAGCACCTAACGAGGTGTCAATGTAACACGTCTCTGAGAGTGTACAAGTGTGCCCGACAGCCCATGCACAGCCTTGAAATAGCAGACGGACACCTGGGCAGCGGCAAATTTTGAACCATTTTGAAAACATTCCACAACACCAGCTGAAATGGATCTACCTACGCTCCGCGTTAGAATCACATATAGGTACGCACTTTTCAGTGAGCCCAACACAGTGGTGAGCTTCTTGTGTGCTCCCTCAAAGAGTGGCCGTGAAAAGTCCCTATAAACATGGTCACAACTTAGAGCGGCTTGAAGTATACAGTTATAGGCACGGTAGTAGTTGATTGATTCACATACATCGCCTATGATCCATCTACGAGTCAGCATTCTATACTTCTTCGATTTATTCCATTCGAAGACCCAGCATTTTGGACATTAACTATTGATACCGTGCACAACGGTTTTGTTTTGCGGTTGTTTTCTGCATCTTCATTTGCGCCTTGGCTCAAAGGGGGATGGGCTGTGTTCGTTTTCCAATTCCATTGATTATGCATGATCTTTGACGGCCGCCGCCATTCATTTCTGCAGTCCCGAAGTAGATGGTATATGTCAAGGAGCAGTTGTGGATCGCCGGGCGTCAAGAGATACGCCTCATACGAGAAGCAATTATGACGCGCCTCTTTCCGGTGACAAACCCAAACACGGTCGCTTTTCACTTCTCTCTTGAAAAGGCTCACAACTTTACCGGTTCAGTATTCATTACATACTTGCACATTCCCATCTTGGAGTCACGGATGATTGCTTCCAATAAAGTAAGGGGTACTGAGTTGGCGGAGAAAGCGGGAAATGGTGCAAAGCAAGCCCACCTTGCTCAATATTCTGTCACACCACATGCAATCGAGGAAGCGAGCCTCGCCCGCGTCTTAGACTAGCAACGAACTTCTCGTTCCGTAAAATCATTGACTGCAAGAGAGAGAATATATTGTTTCTATGTGCGCTATTTGCAACATTATTGCTGTGAATAACTGGCTCCGTCATACCACACATTTCAGAGAGGACACCGATGACGCGACTTTGGTAGCCTTATGGCCCTCGTCGTGACGAGTCGTCCGTGAAGTTGTAGATTCCCCCCTACTCAACAACCAAAAACCCGCACTACTTCTCCATGAAATTTCTCTCCCGGGACATCTCGAAGACCCTTTCAATGGCTGTCGTTGTTGCCTCAGTGTAGATGTCACTCACTCCACCACCTCTCAATACTTGTACACCTCGTTCGGTGCAACCATTTGGCGTCATAACCTTCGATAAAACCTCTTTTGGCTCCTCACCCTCGAGAACCATACCTGCTGTTCCTTTCATTGCTTGCGCAGCCATGACCGTTGCATCCTCGCGAGAAATGCCTTTAGCTATAGCACCCTCAATAACGCCTTCCAATGCCAGCGCGAAAAATGCTGGGGTCGAGGCTGCGGTGACACTAGCTGCTGACATGAGGGTGCTGGGGACCGTGATGATTTTCCCGATGCTCGAAAAGACATGTTGGACTATCTCGGACACAGCAGGGGAGCTTTGCTCCGGATAATGGCTGATGATAGTAGAGGATTCCCGGATTGTGCTCGCCGTGTTTGGCATGGCGTGGATGATGACGCAGCGTGATTGTCCCGAGCTACTATCACGACTACCATCACCTTGGTTTATGAGCGCCTCGACTTGAGGTACTGTAAGACCAACGCAAATGCTAAGGAGGATTTTGCCGGACAGTGCGTTCGCCATTTCGGGACCCGAGACAATACCAGCCGCTTGGGATGGCTGGCAGGAGAGTAAGATTACGTCTGCGTTCCGAACGGCTTCGACATTACGACCTTGCCATACATCGACGCTTGACGCCCCGATGTCGAAGAGATTCTTTTGGGTGGTAAGAACTGATTCTGGGCGATTGACGCAAGCGATGAAGCGTGAGAAGAAGGGCGAGGTCGTGTTGTTGTCCCTGTCAAATGATTGCGAAGCTTTTTGAGACGAGCCGGCGGTTTGGGACGACATGATGCCGCGTAGAATGGATATTCCCATATTCCCTGGTGATTTATCAATATCACAAGATGAAGCTCAGTTATCAGAAGCAAACAATCTTACCGCAACCGAGAATCGTCATTGTGAGACGAGACGTGTTTTTGATAGCTGACATTGTGGCAAAGATCTGAGTATCTACCAGATGAACTGCCCCAGGGTGTAAATGTGGATATATCGTCGTTAACAACGCACGTAATCATCTGGCGCAACCAAGAACATTTACCCGTGAAGCAAATAGAAGGGCGAGGGCATGATTAAATATGGCGACTTTTGGCATCCTGGCGTCAGGGAAAGTACTTATGGACAGCGACGGGTTCCAGTGCCTCGCTCTCTTCCCAGAGTGGATACAGAAATGTCTGGGATCATTGTATGCACAGATTACAAATTGGACAACTTGGTTCTGATGATGTAGTCTGATTGTACCTGCCATGCAGCAGTAACTAGCTCTGGTGGGAAAAAAGAAATTACGTGACTTGCTGACAGTGGAGAACTGAGCTGCAGGACAATGTGTTGGTTCAGCGGATACGGTGTCAAAGGGCGTAGACAATGAATCCCTGCCTTAATACGTCTACATCAGCAGTGGACTATTATCAAGGGAAGACCTTGAGAGGGATCCTCATACAGAGTGTCCTGATTGTATCAAGTGTCCTTGTGGTTCTCGATGGGGTTCTCTTTCCCATAAGGATATGCTGAGGACATATGAGAATCTGAGAACTTGGTAAGCCTAAACTGGGACGTGAGTATGTGGTTAGCACTCGATGCTACTTTCAGTGGGTCCTGACTGAGAGAGGAGGCTAGAGGCTGTAGAGGAGACGAGGGACCTTCTCAACTTGGACAAGTTCTTATCATGATTATTGTTTGGTTCGATGTTGTGGAGAAGCGGCCTGCCACTCACGACAAGGGGCAGGTTGGGTCGGGTAAAGTATTGTATGGATAAAATGGTGTATCTCAGGCATTGGATCGCGAAATGTGAGCCTACCTACTTAAGGTATCCATCTGTGTTTCGTGCAGTAGCAGGTGTCGATATCACCACTTTGCCCGCAGCCGCTCATGACGCTGCTTCTACCACAGTACTATTTACGCACTTTGCCGCATGGCTCAGGAATATTATGGGGAAATACCGGATAGTCAATCACGGTTTGTATTCTGCCAAGGCTCGCAGCCAGTATCACGATATTGAACGCTATATCCACGCTTCCAGAGGAGCCGTTTTGTCTAAAGAGTACAACAGTTCTTCCAGGAAAACAAAATAAAGGCCCCAAAACCAAGAGAGATATCACTGCATCCTGAATGTAACGTTTCCTGACTAAATCTTGCTGGAAACCTTTCTGCTCGATTTCAACCGTACAAGTCCAACCAGAAGACAAGAAGCAAGAGCCGCTGAGCCGGCAAAGTATATCGCCGGATGGTAAGCATTCAGGGACTCATTCTGTCCTCCATATGCAGCGAGCAGGTAACCGGCGATGGGGGCTCCCTGAATTGTGTTAGCGATGTCCTCTCACCTCTCGTGTCAGGAATTGGGAACTTACCATCAAATATCCTGGGCCCCACCCTGTAATGATCATTCCCATCACCACAGGCATCCTCAGACTCCCGAAGAGCGAACTAACCACAGGCGGCATTGCAGAAAAGAAGCTACCATTCCCAAGGCCATTGAGAACCACAAAAACAGCGAGAGGGGCCACGGAAGTGGAAAAGGGCCATACCAAAAGCAGAGTTACCGCATTTAGTAGGAGAGAAAAGAAAAGTGTGTTTACAGGCCCAAACTTGTCGCATAGTATACCGCAGACAAGCCGTCCAACTGCAGAGGAGAAGTTGAACGCTGCGACAAGGCCAGCACCAGCGGTCTGTGATAACCCAAGCGTGGTACAGTAAAGGGGAAGAAAGAATGGTGCGACGAGTAGGTAAAATGTGGAAAGACCTCCGGCAATGAACAGAGTCATAAACCGAAAGTCCTTGAGGAGAGTCCTGCTTTTCTTAGTAAATGGCTTCATGGCGCTATGGTAGGGAAAGGGAAGATCTACGATCTGGAGCGACTGACCTGTCAATGAAAGCATTCTTCTTGATAGGAACTCGTTCTTTTATGACCAAGGCCGCTGGTACACCAGTTGCCAAAATCATAAACCCAAGGATTCGAAAGGTCCACGCAGGGCCGACTCTTTCAATAAGTCCGTTCATTGCAAGAGTTAATGCAGTGCCTCCAAGGCCACCGGCTGCATAGATTATCCCAATGGCCAGGCCACGTCTTCTGTTGAAGTATTGCGCTGGAGTGACAGAGACAAGCATGAAACAGAGACTGCAACATCAAGGACCTATTAGCTTCAATGGTCACAATACATAACGAGTTTCGTACATACCTTGTTCCAAGACCCATGATAACACCACTCGTACAGAATAGCCCTCCAACATTGCGGGTACAGAAGCCACTCAAAATTGAACCACCACCAAGACAGGTAATCCCAACCAATGCCGCTTGCCTCGTACCTACTATCCTGATGAATCTTGCCCATACCAATGCCCCGATGCTGTTGAATGTGACGCTTAAAGACCCAATCCACGAAAGGGTGGAAGCAGAGGATAATCCCCTTTCAACCAAGGCTGACTGCATGATCCCCCAGGAATAGGTCATTCCTAGATACCACCATGTCAAGGTCGCGCAACCTGCGATGACAACCCACCCATAGCCACCTTCTGGTACGGTTGAATCAGCAATGCGCGAAGCCTCGATGATATTCAGTGGCTCAGCCGGAGAGAAGTTGTTATCTAGGTTGTTGCTAGGGGTATACGTAGAGGGCAGTGGAGACACATCCTTTGAGACCTGTGGATGGGCCCGAAGCTCAAACTCGGTGGCGATTGCAGTAGTTGTGGCAGACATTCTTAGGAATCTTGAAAGGTTGAAGGACCGGGAGGAAAACCAAGAGAGCACTGGACGTCAACGAGATCAATAACGGTGGCTTAAATCAATGCAGTTGCACCGGTAGGTGGAGCCCAAACTATACGGATTTGTAGTTCGTACTGGTACCTAGGTATGGCCAACACCGAGAGCATTATTAATGGGGAAAACAAGAACCCGCGACGCTGCCGGCTTACATATATGATCCACCGACGCGTGTTGGCTGCACTGGCAGAGAAACCTGGCAGGGAATCCAAAAGGAGAACAAAGAAGAAAAAACAAATGTACCAAATAGGCAGGTAGGCAGTAAGCTTATCTCGTACGGAGTTGATCCCTCTTGCGACCTACATGCAATACCTCATTACCCGCTGAGGCTTTCCGAAAAGAACTTGATCAACACGGTCGGCTTGGTCATGGCTACAACTCAATGTAGAGGATCGGTCAATCATGAGACTTTAGAACTTATTACTTATCTCTATATATCAATCGACAGGTCCTTCGGTGGTGTACCACCCGTACAATGACCCACACACCCGCCACGGTGACTAATGTTGCAAAGGCCACGATGACAGTCTATTCGGCCTGGGCCTGGATGACGCCGTGAGGGCAAACAGGGCTGTTGGTCTGGCATCCATCTCACCGGTTGTAGTGACGTACCCGAAGATATTTGTTTGGTATCAGAATTTGGCGATGTACTGGAGATTTCAGCTATTACTGTCCAAGCAATTCCCTCGGCCCTGGTCGATCGGTGAGTGGGCTGCTGTAGAGATCCCGATTGTTCTTCTCCTCCCGCCCACAGTGAAAAGGTCCTCCCAGACCGGTGGGATATTGGAAGGACGGAACACCAGATGGAGTGCACCCAAGGGATCGATGGTAGTGGTACAGACTGTATTGAGACACCCAGGTATGAATGTCTGTGGAAGACTAAATGGATGTCAGATGACAGAAGTGGAGGCACAAGGTAATGATGAGAACTTACCGAACAATGATCTGGTTGGCGGCCTGGCTCGAAGAGATCTTGACGGGTCCTCTTGGAGCTCTGAAGGTTTCCGGAGAGGCTCGACACCTAGTGGCAGTGACCTGTTGGAAACGCTGAAGTGAATTAGCGGGATGAACCGAAAGAGTGGTAACAAAGGGTTGAATTGCTGTTTGTGGCTTTGATTGGGAGTAGTGGCCACAACTTACGGAATGCAGAGCGCTTCGACGTTGTCAAGGCCGATGTGGCTGGTATGTGATTTGTCCTCAAGAGGAGGTCAAGCTTGGTGCAAGATTTTGCAAAGAGCTGAGTGGACGCCACTGGTTTTGGCTTGACACAACGAAGTTGGACTAGGTAGTTGGTGATGTTTCGTGTGCGTGTACACAGCGAGGCCCAAGTAGGGAAGAGGTTGGAAAGCCCCTGAAGCCGGGGAAGGCAGCAAAAGAGGAAAAATTGATTGAATAAAATTCAGAAGATGTATTCAAAGAGAGAATGATTTGATCAAGAGACAAGATCATGGCCACGAAGTACTGCTGCATAGATGTGGAGAGAACGTACCAACTGAAGAGCCACTTCTTGGCATGTTGACCACCGCCATCTTTGTTGATTGAACTCTAGTCGCCAACAACAAGGACGGCCCTCCCATTTCCTGACCACGTCTGGTGACAGTCTAAGCCCCATGACATGTGTGCTTGGAAGCCAAGGCTGAACTTGCTGACGATGGCATAGCCACGAAACAGTCACGCCGAGGATCAATGTGGTGGCAACGGCGGATCGTTTATTCGTTTGAGAAGAAGGCGGCATGTTTTGAGAATCAGGTTCGACGTGACATGACTGGAGTTGAAGTGCTCTCGCTTGGGGAGGCGGAGGGGAGCGAGTTTGCCGGTGTGGTAGATCGATCACGGCGGAGGCTCGTGAAGAAAGGTTGTGCTCCACAACCCACGTTGAATGATACTGAATGATGGAAATGTGTGAGCCAAGGAGATGGATGAAGTTCCACCGCCGTCTGTGGCGTCAGTGGAAGAGACTTTGAGGGTGTCAAGGTGAGAGATGGCTTGTTTGTTTGTATTGATTTTGGAATGTCTGGAGATGTGATATGAAGACGTGCCTTGCCAACAGGGCATGACAAGAAAACAAACTGTCGGCCAGGGAAGATGAAGAAGACGGCCAAGACAGATGTCAGAGGATGGTTGGAATCTTGAAAGTCTTGAAGACTTGAGCCTTGAGAGGTTCAGAGCCCAGGGTAAACATTGGAAGAGCTCCTGCCAATGCTGTGGTCATTTATTAAGTACCTAGGTAGGTAACATCGCCCTGGGTAATCTCGGTGCTCGAAAACTGACGCAACAGTGGGCTCATGTACTTTCCTCCTGAGCCTAGACACGGAGGGAAGCAGCATGCTGCTAGTGATTTGGTATGTAAACTACGTGTATGATACTGTTTGCTGTGGGCATATACATACCTAGGTACCTAGGAACTTAGAGACTGTAGCGGGAGACCCGGGGTCAATATAACAGATACTTTCAGAGTTGACCGTTGATGTGAAGCAACAGATACTTCTGGCCCAACAGATCTCTGATTGGTCCGATCGATTGTACCTAGGTACCTAGGTACTTAAGGTCTCTTAAGAGGCTCCTGAGATATTTCGCCTAGGGAAGGAAATGGCCCGGGATAGAATCGCTTGGTGACCTTCCCTTATAATACCCAGGTAGGCATACCTCTTTCCGACGTAGCTGTTCTGTTCTACGGCCTCGTGTTTTTCGAGTCCAAACCTCAACCTCTAGCCTTCCCCCGAAGTCCTAAAGTCATCTAGAAACCTTGGAACCTAAAAGACATCCCTCTGGAGTTTCTCGCTGCGTGCCTTCCTTCGAGGAAGGGAGTCGTGATATCTAGTCCTTGGAAGTAAGGCACCCGTAGACCTGGGGATCTTAGCTACCTACCTAGCTTAGGTAGGTACCTAATTTAGGTAGGTAATTAGGGATCTGTTGGGCCGCAAGTATTTTGGTATTTATTGCTTCACATCAACGGTCAATTCTGAAAGTATCTATTAAAATGACCCCTACATATCATAAATACATTGGGATTTAGTGGATGTATTGATCAATTGACAATGATATATGGTAATAATTACCCCTATGTACCATATTCTCTTGCTATATTATATGGATAACGTGGATGGGCCATATGATATATCATATACAGGGGGTCACCACATGCTGTACCTAGAGACCCAGGGTAGGCACTTGAGTGGGCAACTTCCAGGAACTAAGTGGGTAAGTAGGTCAACTGGTACCTAGGAAGGGACTGTCCGGTGATGATGATGCTGATGATGATGACGATGACGACGATGATGATATAATACTTCCAGCATTATGTGCAATTTATGTCTTCCCGAAGGTGGCAACCGCAAGGCTGTGTATTGCCCAGGCCGGTTTACATCCACCCATAATCAAGGCGTGGCTGCCCAGCCGCCTTGAGTGTTTAAGACTTCATTCACGTCAACGAGTTGTCCTGGTAACAAGCAGGACGCAGCTGTCTCTTTACGTCCCAAACAGAAAATTATGTCAAGGCAGGAGAACACACCTGCCCGTCTGCCCCATCATGGATGGTGTCATAACCACGTTTTGTGCAATATCCCCAAATGCCGCCCGAGAAGAAAAGAAAACAAAACGAGGTTTCTTCATCATTCTCACCTGTAACTTGGAAGGAGTAACTATAGTAGTGGGAAGACGAGAATCCCCATTATAAATCTGGGGACTCCCCCCCCCCCTCGTTCCTCATCTTGAAACCTTTTGGAGGGCTCGGCCACGAAGTACTGACTGTTTTTAGATGAACAATTTTTTAGAAAATACGAACAACAAAGTAAGACACATACTCCTATCCATCCTTCTCTCTTCCCTACCCTAGGGTAATTACTAACAGTACAGCAGATGTCTCAATTCGTGGTCGGAGTGGCCACCACCTTCACCACCATCACCACAACTACAATGGTGATGGTGGCCTCCACCAAACCCCCGGCCGCAACAGGCCACACCACCACCGTCGCCGCCCGCATTCCCGTGGGCTCCCCCCCGACCGCCGGGACCATGGCGGACCCCACCACGGCCCTCCTGGTCCTTGTCGTGGCTGGGGTGGTGGGCGCCGCGGCTGGGGCGGTCATCTCGGCCTTGCTGGCCCTAGCAAGACCGAGCTGGTGGTGTTGTGCTCTGTTCGGGAGGAGGCGGGTTGGGGGGGCTGGTGGTGATGGTGGTGGTGATGGTGGTAGTGTTGGGAGTGGGAGGGAGGGGGCTGGTGCTGCGGCTGGCGCTGCGGGTGGTGCCGGGGGTGTTGTGGCGGCGGAGGTGCCGCAGCAGTTGAGATGAGCGTTTTCTTTTCTTCATTTTTATTTTTCATTCTTTTTTTCTGCATCTTTAATGAGAATCACCCAGCGGTCTGACGACATTATTGACTTGCCTCTCCTCTCTTATGTGAAGACTCTCCGTCCGAACGATGACACTTCTTTGAAAACTCAGAACTCAAGAGGATTCTCGAAAAGCCCGGAGTACGTCCGTAGTAGTTACGACACCGTTGCTGTCGACACCAATACACACCCAATCCGTCCCTATCAGTCGTCAGGTCATACGAGTTTGGATCGAGGGACTGATACCAGTGAGGATCTAGATACCCCTTAGATGTCCGTATTTTCATGCACCGTCTGTATCTGACGACGAGGCACCGGCCGTTACTATGGCAAGGGTGAATCCTGGTATTTGATGGCCCTGGCCCATAACAGTATGTGCCGTCAGCATCCAGCCTCGCTCTTCCATGGAACATTGGGACGCAGTGGCACTTCTCGGATGGGCCCAGCTTCCGTCTTTGGCAAGTGTGTCTCAAATCATCAGGAAGATGAAAGCCTTTTGAGGAATCCGTATGACCTCCCTTGAAGAATGAGACATTCTCTGCGCCTTCGAAGCGGACACAATCGCAGTCGTTAGGGTCGAAACAGTGGAATTCGGGTAATTCCTTCCCCGGCGCCTTGGTCGGAACAATGAATTGTCCTGCATTATCCCGAATCTCAGCTAACCGACGGCGTAAAACCGCCGCCGTAAGTGGCCATTCGGTTTGCTCCAGGGTCAAGTGGGCATCCCACCGGGTGGCTAATAGTGTCCCACAGATCTCGATAGTCGGACGGATATACTCGAAGAAGATAGAGCCACATGCCGGACGGAAAATGCCGTATTTATCCACACGTGCCTGTGCGCATAATGAGGTATGGCTACTATCTTTGCACTGGATAAGCATCTCCCGTTCCATTTTAGTCTCCATTTCCAAGACATCTGACCATCGAACCATGCCCTGCTCGTGACCACATATCCTGAGATAGCCCTCGTACCCGATGCATATTCGAAGGTCTGACCTCTCATGCCGCTGCGAGGCCGAGAAGAGGCAAGCAGGGTGGTCAGCATCACATTTGGAGCAGTATAGAAACCTGCGGAGCCGCTCGACTCTGAGGCTCCAGCCGGGCGCCTCCTCAGCCTCGCGACAGCCGTCGCAGTACCAGTCTCGATGCAGGAGGCGTAACAGTTGCGGCCTATCCTCGGGCAGCCCGTCACGGCCTTCTATCACCCGCAGCAGCTCTTCCGCCTGGCCCCTGTGGGACATGGAGGAGAAGCGCGGCCACCTGAACGGCCCGCGGTCGTTCTGCGCATCCTCCAAGGCGTCGTCGGCACAGGGCAGGTATGTTCGTGGCCTGCGCAGTATAATATCGACGCATAGAGGGGGGAACCTACGTGCTGCGCGACGGATACACTCGATGCTGCAGTTGTCAAGCGTGTCGATAATACGGGTAAGGATTTGGTCGGGAAGCCGGTGTAGCGGACTGGCTGTCTGGTTATGCCATAGCGCCGCGACGAGGGGGTCCATGGGTAGGTCGGCTTGAGAGTTGATTTGACCAGAAGGGAAAAGTTCTGAATAGCTTGGGGGTGACTGGGTTATCACCTCATATTTCTCCTTGTGTCCCATCAGTGGCGTGTTAGATGACGGCCCCTTGGGTCTGGACGTAGGCAACGGTCTATTGGAGCTGGACGTAGGCGATGGTCCATTGGAGCTGGACATAGGTGATGGTCCACCAGGACTTGGTGTAGGCCGTGTTATGTCACTAGTTGGACGATTCCGGCGTACGATCTCGAAAGGGAAGCGCATGATTACTGAGCGTCGCGGGGGGTCGTTGAATATAATTTCGCTCGGTATCAAACGTGGGGTTGCAGGAAAGGACCAGTTGACGATTGTTAATGGGCGTTACGACGAGCCACGACGGACTGGATATTTATCAGTCTGACTGGTCACATGTAAGCCTTTATGTAGGCTTCTAATTTACATCGCTTTCTACGCTTTGAGCCTCTCTCGCAACCTCATGGATTCCTAGACCGTGTAGGTTTAGAGGAACGTGCGACTAGGCGCAAGTATAGGCTCGAAATCGATCGAACTAATTTAATACTATCAAAAATAGGTCTGCCTAATTTAGTCTTTGATGAAGTGGCAGGGTGATTATGACTCGAAAAGTCAACCACGTTCACGAGCTTATTGATTGGGGCTGTCGTTACCTCCTTAGTATTGAGTAGGTGCCGTCCTTTGGCAACGTGCCCTTGTTGGTTATGTCCCAGAGGCAGCATCACCACAAGTCTCAGAACATCCTGTAACATACCCTAGGGTTGAAATAGGGGATTTACGGCAGGTTGAAGTCGACCACGATGCGTCTGTGGTGTGATTGTCAGTAGGTCTGTTGGCTTGGTAAAGGGGTTACTTGCCCTGCCACCTGGCCATTCTTCAGCTTCTGAATGGACTCATTCCACCTAGACACTCCTACAACCGTGGGGTTCAGATGAAGTTTCCCTGTTATTGTGTTAGCCCATATCGCTGTAATATTTGCCAGTGGATTCGGCGGCTTACCACGCTTGGCAAAGTCGAGTGTTTCGTCAATGTCACCAAGTGTGCTGATAAACGAGCCCTTCACGGACTGGCCAAGAAATACTATGGGCCAGGGATCGATATCGATGTGGTATTTGCCTTTGGGCGGAAGTCCGATGCTTCGACTTGATGTCAGCCCAGAAATGTACCTTCGAATAGCTTTAACTCGCATGGCTTACCATACCACCGTTGCCCCAGGCCTGGTGCCAATGTAGCCAAGACAAATGGGATAAGACTGGTAAGCTGTCCAGTGACAATCATGTCAGATCAAAAGGTTCTTCTTGGGTGTCGTGTAATCATGATGAGAAATCGACTGACCAGTCACCAACACGGCGTGTGCACCGCCGCCTGTGATCTCTACCACCTTCTCTGCAGGGTTCTCCACCTCTTTGAAGTCCACAAATGCTTCCGCACCCGCAGTCTCTGCCAGAGCCTTCCGTTCCATTCCTGTGTCGACCACGATTGGTCTCATCCCCATGGCCGATGCAAGCTGGACGCCCTGGATCCCAACACCACCGCCTCCTCCTGGAAAGCAGGCCCACTGGCCTGGCCTGAGGCCGGAATATTTAAGTGCGGTGTAAATTGTTGAAGCAGAACACATCACGGGGCCGGCTACATAGTCATGGACTCCCTCTGGGATGATGGCCGTGTAGCGCTCGGGTGATCTGACGTACTGCTTGTAGGATCCTGGGAGGCAGGTCAGCTACGTCCACAAACGCCTTTGTAGGGATAGAACCGATCAAGGATCATTGTAACGTACCGTCGACATGCAATCCCGCTTGCACAGAATTGGGGCAGTAATTCTCCTTGCCCGCCTTGCATTGAACACAGTTGTGGCAGCAATCGAATATCGGCTTGATTCCCGCCCTCTGCCCGACCTTGAGGGTCTTGACCCGCTCTCCAACTCTGACGATAACTCCGGCGCCTTCGTGGCCAGCGCAAATCGTTCCGAAGGAAGACATAGGAGGGGCGGCGCCGTCGGCCTGCATGATGTGAATATCAGAAGAACAGAGACCGGTTGCGTTGAGCTTGATGAGGACATCTTCGGGACCTAGACAACACGGGACGGGCCAGGATTAACTTGTCTGCAGCTCCTCTCGCGAATCTCTCCATCACTATGTAGTGTAGGCAGCGGCCTTGATACGGGGAGGTTCCATGGAAGACATACCAATTTCGGGCACTGGCACTTTCTTGACCTCTACTTCGAAGTTTGGGCCTTCGTTTTTGACGACACCCGCTATGCATTCCTCTGGGATCTCGAATCCTGGGTGTTCTCCGTCGTCACTCATTATGTGCAGCCCAGAATACGACCTTGGGTGGTGAAATTATATGTGTCAAAGCGTACTTGATATGATACAGTGTTGAGCGTGTGTCTACACAATAGTGCACCCAGATGATGGAAATGGCTTTAGATTCAATCCCATGGATTTCAACATTGACTGACACGAGACATAGAGAACACTCCCCGCACTTTATATTCCAGATTTTCTCCCCTCTCCTTCTCGTGAATTCCCGATTTATGTACATATGCAAGCCACTGGAACTTGTAATCACTGCACCCCAACCCAAAATCAGCATTGATCGTCTTGACTCGAACCCAGATGCTACGATGTGCCCCAGCCAGGCCCAGATGGCTAAAAGCAAGCCGCGATCCACCACATGCAAGCCTCCGGAAGTCATTCCACGAGTGTCGTGCCTCGGGTGTGGAGATGGGGAGAGGTAGCTGAAGTGAGGGGACATATTTATGAAGCACGTTAGCTTTCGGTAGTTGCAAAGTAATGATATGCAACAAAGCACATGTGGAGAACACATCTAGTTGCACAGATCCTCTGATGAAACCAACGTGGTGTTGCTATGAAGAACTAGAGCCAAAGGTTTGAACCTATGGAAGCAATTTCAGTTCTGGAGCGTTGCCAATATTATTGCCATATTCTTTGATCAAGAAAGCGACCATCGGGCATGGGGTTAATTAGAAACCAGTAATCTTTACAATGTCCACGGGTGGTCCCACTCGAAGACTCGAGGAGAGATAAAGGTTTTGTGGAAGAGAGGCTTGAGGCTCCAAACTCCATGTTCGAAGACCGATCAGTATACGTTCTGTATCCAACATGGTCCTGGGGGAGGCAGCCAAGGGTGACAGAAGATGCCACAGAACTGGCGAGAATGGTGCTGATCATTGACATTTGAGGGAATGTAGTTAATCTGGTGGGCGTGTTTCGAAATTTTGACATGAAAAACAGATATTGCCCTCTTTCACTCTGATCAAGGTCGCCCCGGCACCTCTTCTCAGACGGAAAATCATCAGCACCGGTCCCGTAGTTTCTGTCTCTGCAAGAGTCGCCAGCATTTCGGAGCTGATGTCACTTCCCTCCAGTCAGATGGAAGAAGTAGAATCCCGGCATCTTCTAGGATGGGGCACGGCGGGAGCTTGGTTCCCGGACTATAGTGTCAATGTCTCGGCCACGTGGAGGACTCATCCAGGTCATCGGAATAATCGTGGAGCTACTGAGGTGTCCATTACCACCCTCAATTCGGAAAGATGCTTCCACTACGAGACGGTGTGATGGTGAGACATTTCCCCTTGCCGTCACCGATGAGGGCGGCTCCGCTGTGTATGGTCCATTCCCTTTCGGCCTTGCGGAGTTACAGTGGTTGACGACGATGCATCCGGTCGACGAAAAGAGACTGGCACGCAGTAACTAGGCTCGGCGTATCCATTCTAGTCATGTGATGCTATTCAAATTCAGGTCTATACCACGTCAGGCGGAGGGTGGCCCAGAACGGGTCAGACCCCGGGTGATGATTTGCTTATTCCTACTCCCCCGACTGCTGACCGATTGCTACATACGAAGCATGGTGGCCACCGGAGGTCTCAGCTTCCGAGCATGTCTTCCCTGCGATGTTGCTTGGGTTTCACCTCTCAGAACTGCACACCGGGAGACACAGCACCATCGACCAGCAGGTTCGTCCCGCTCACGAAGCTCGCCTTCCTGCTCGCCAACCAGACCACAGAGTCCGCGACCTCCTCGGCCTTGCCCATCCTCCCCATGGGGTTGTCCTGCAGCTGCTTCTGGAACAGCTGGGGCAGGTCCCTCTCGGCCTGTCCCCAGAAGCCCTCGGCGATGTAGATGTTTCCGGGGCTGACGCTGTTGGCCCTGACGCCGTGCGGGGCCAATGTGTGCGCGAGCTGGGAGATGTAGTGGATGAGGGCAGCCTTCATGGCGCCGTAGGGCCCGGGGGCGGTGAAGTCCACGTAGCGCCCGGAGACGGTGCTGATGGCGATTATGCTGCCCTTGGACTCCTTCAGGTAGGGGAGCGCAGCGTCGACGAGGGTGTAGGTGCCCATCATGTCGGTCTGGTAAGTCGAGTCCCAGCTCTCCCGGGTGTTTGCCACGGACAGGGCGGAGACGTTGGACACCACGACGTCAATGCGGCCGCTGTGCGCCACGCATGCCTTCACCCATTGGGTAACTTGATCCGCCTTGCCGACGTCTACGGTATGGCCGTGAGCTCTTTCGGCTCCATAGATCATGGCCAGGTCCTCCTCGGTCTTGGAGACATCTGAGGCGGTGCGTGAGCAGAAGTGGACCCATGCGCCTTCTTGGAGGAAAGACTTGACCGTGGCCAGGCCTATGCCCTTGGTGCCACCTGGACAATGTTAGCTCGGAGTCTTGAAATCTGTTCTACGAGTGAGGGTATCGAGCCTTACCGGTGACCAGAATAACCTTGCCCTCAAGTCCGAGTTGCATTTTGACTGATTTATGCTGTATACGGAGATTGATACCTTCTCACGGAGTGTTCGGGACGAAGAATGATTTTTAATGGGTCCGGAGAGAAAGTACACGGTGATGGCATGTCGTTGAAATAAACTCAACCAGGAGAGGTCCGGGTCCTCGTCACGACTCGTGGGGCAACTGCCGGGACGAATTCCAGTCCATTAATAATAGGTGCCACCTACCTATGAGAGCCATCATGAAATTATTATACTGACTTTTTGAAGCAGCAAAGACTCTTTCAATGTGCTGTTGACGAGAAAACCTAAGCCTCTGTTAAATCCAGGGTTTACCGTAGCGGCATGGTGACTGAGTGTACCTCCTCCCTCAGGCCACCCCCCGCCCCCAACCCGGGCATACCTAGGTAAGAGGTTTTAGGGGGGGGGCTGCTGCGCGGGTTCGAATATTACCCCTGTAACCCTGACTCCTTCTACTATAGTAAGGGCGTCCAGGTTACAGGGGCCATATGCAGGGGTCATATACTATGTACCAACCTTAAAGACAATGCCTGCTTCTATGCACCCATAATCCATTTATCTTTATTTCAAAGGCCAGTCTGTGCCACAATCGCTTCGCATTCTATTTTTCGAAAGTGTCATATATATGATTGGCTGTCTTGATCTTGAAACAGCAAGTCGCGCAGGGGGCTGCTTCGTGGAACACAAAATCGTTGTTTCATGGCCAATGATTTCTAGCACAACAAAGACTTCTGGAGTAGGCCTTCCAGCACAAAAGGGAGACCATCTCCCTCGACCAGGCCATAATGCAAACCTCACAGGAACAGTAAGCTTATTCTTCTTCACACTTACCTGACCAAGATTGCAGGCCAATCTGTCGCCTTACCATAATCACTTTAATCATTCACTATGCACGTCTCTCCTTCCACCCTCACAGCACTCATCCTGTCCATCTTGGGCAGCATCACCGTTTCAGCCGCAGGTACCAGCAACGATGGCATCCCGGAGGCGAGCATGTACACCGACAGCAACACAAACATGACGTTCCTAGGGTATGCCAATGCGGGCTTCCACTTCGGCATGGTTTTGCCCTCCGACCCAAAAGACGACCTCATCATTCAACTGGTCTCGCCGCTGAAAGACGGCGGTGGATGGGGTGGTATCGACTTTGGCGAGTATATGACCGGCCACCTAATACTCGCCGCATGGCCCCAAAACGCAAAAGACAACACCGTCATGATCTCTCCTCGCATAGCCACCGGGTACGAGATCTCGAACGGGGCCAACCTTTACAAGGCCAACCCCATCACCATCACACAGATCCCAGACGGCACCTTTGTCAACGACACCCACGTCTCGGCCACATTTGTCTGCGGTGGATGCCTGAACTCGGATTCCTTCGGCGCATCCGACAAGACGGCCACGTTCAGCTATGCATATGCGTACGACCCAGTCGATGACCCCAGCGATGTGGACACAAAACTGTCCGACCACACTGCGAATGGCGAGCCGTATGGCCCCTTCCACGTCACGGTCGCGCGGGCCGAGAGCAGCGAGTATCAAAACTGGGCAGCTTTGACCACGGCGGCGAGTGGCACTGCGACTGGGACGGCGACTGCGAGTGCTGGTGTGTCGTCTACGGGGACAGGTGCTGCGGCGGCGGGAACTGGCTCGAGTTCAAGCTCTGGATCGTCATCGTCAGGAAGTAGTTCCTCATCGTCGTCTCCGTCGTCACCAAAAGAGGTGGACGCGACTTCTGGGCTCGGCTCTGGTCCGATCTTTGCCCTTGTCGGACTGGGGCTTGTGTATGTGCTGCAGGCGGTGCAGATTATTTAGATACCCTTGCGCAGTGGAAAGACGGGACAGGGGCCCGAATATTTTTAATACTGTTAGTTAGGCTTTATACGATCGTACAGTTAGAAATAGTAAGGTGTAATAGGTTCTTCGTTATTATATCTACAGAAGAAGTAAGGCTATCGAGAGGGTTACTATAGAGGTCCTTATAAGGGCCTAGATTCTACCGCCTTCTCTTTCAGGCTAGGTAGCTTACCGCCTATCTAATCAGGTTATAGCTATTCTATACTAGTAGTTTCTTCTTTATACTATAATATCCTTATTTATATTAGATCTATTAATAGATTCTTCTTTCTTCGTATATACTATCCCTTTATATAAGCCTTTTTTTTCTTTTATATAGATCCCTTCTTTTTTCCGTATAAAGCCCTTCTTTTTATACTAGCCTTTTTCTATACCTTACGCTATTATAGTTAAAATCGATAATAAATAGCGTTATTATCGAAGTCGATTATAAATATAATTATACCCTTATAATCGAAAGCGAGAATAGCTAGGCTATTATAGTTAAAGTCGATTATAAATATAACTATATCTTTATAATCGAAAGCGAAAGTAGTTAAGCCTTTATAATCGAAATCGATTATAGCTATATCTTTTATCTCGAAAGCAAGAGTAATTATATTATTAACCTCGTTCTATATAACCTTCTACTCGAATAGTTAACTCGTTTATAAAAATTAACCTCTTTAAAGCTTTATTTAGAGATATTTTTATTATAATATCTATAAAGTTATCGCTTCTATTAATCTATCTTATTTTAGAGATCTCTCTTTTCTTATATAATTAATAAAAAGATATAATATTAACTATAAGACGCTTCTCTTTCGTAGTTCTTAACTTAACGAAATACTCGTATAACGAGTACGAATCTATATAGATTATAAAGAGAATCGTTAAAAGGTCGAAACGGCTTATAATTATCTTAAAAATAGAAGAAATTATAATATCGAAGTTAAAGCTATTAATTATATTATAGATTTCCGAGGTTAGAATACTTTTAATAACTCTCTTATATTTCGTAAAAAACTAATATAGGGTATTACTTTTTATCTTATATTATATATTATTATCGATCTTCTCCTCGTTAATAAAAGCGATAATATAGCTAATCTAAGAATTAAAGTTTTAATTATTAATAAAAGAACTATCGATAAAGATAATTAGTTTTACTTTTAAGAAATTTAAAATAATATATCTTAAACCTCGAAATAGGTTCTCTATTTACTATTTAAAGCGTTAATTTAACCTCTCGTAATCTTTCTCTTTTAAGTTCTAAATCTAAGCTATAATAGAAAAGTCGAAAATAGCTTCCGGCTAATAGATAAAAGCGAGATAAGCGTTATAAGTCTATTATTCGAGATATTACTAGATATAGTTAAATACTTTTAAATCTATAATCTCGATCTTTACCCCTTATTCCTTCTACTATATATTAATCGATCTATTATTATAAATAATTAATTTAGTATTATTAAAATCGAATAGTATAATTAACGAGAGTATAATCTTCGGCTTATATTTAAATTCTATTTCTTTAATCTTTTCTTTTTCTATTACTAAGAACTATAACGTTCTGAATATAAGAGTATCGTTAGTTTATATTCCGATAAAGCTAAAAGTATCCTTCTCGCTATTAGAGATAAAGAAATAAAAATTATATATAAAGGTCTCTATCTAGAGTACTATATAATAGTATTTATAATATATAATCTATTAATATACCCTTATCTTAATAATATTATAAAATAGTCGTATAATACGTATAATCGTACTTAAAGGGTAGCGAGCTTTAAGTTCTTTAAATAACTTAACTAGAATCGTTTAAACTAATTCTAACTTCGATTAAAAATAAGCTTATATAATATTATAAAGCTCTATAATTATTCTAGCCGTTATTAAAATAAGGGCGAAGATAACGATAAAACGTTAGTTAATATATTAAATCGTAAGTAATTAAATAAAGATATCCGCCTTACCGGCGTTATTATAGCCCTGAATTATAAGGCGAGATTTCTCGTATAGCTTCTCTATCTTACCCTTAATTTTTCGAACTATTCGTACTTTAAAGAGGCGATAAGGGCTATAGATAGCCTTATTATAGCGTTCGAAGCGGAAGACGCTATAGCCGATCAGTATTATATACTAGATTAACTACTATACTAAAAGAATTAGGCTAGCTAAACAGCTGGATATTACCTTAACGTTTATACTTATAGGCTTTAGGTAGTTTTACCTACCTCTTTATATTTAGAGATAGGGTGTATATTAAATGCTATTTACGGATAAAGTAACTTACATCCGCGTAAGCTATATATAAGCCCTCTAAATACCTTTAGTCTATCCGGTAGCGCGTCTATATTCTTCGGAGTCTCTTAGGCTAGAGCTTATAACTATATATTAAAAAGGCGCTCCCGCTCGACGTATTCTAGAACTCGTTAGCTTAATACTCGAACTTACGACCTTTAGCGTATACTATAAGCTAGATACGTTACCCCTAACTCTTTCGGCTTAATAGAAGTTATAGCTACTATTTATTATATACTAGATTAACTACTATATTAAAAGAATTAGGCTAGCTGTTAGTTAGGCTTTATACGATTATATAGTTAGAAATAGTAAGGTATAATAGGTTCTTCGTTATTATATCTATAGAAGAAGTAAGGCTATCGAAAGGGTTACTATAGAAGTCCTTATAAAGGCTTAGATTCTACCGCCTTCCCTTTCGGGCTAAGCAGCTTACTGCTTATCTAATTAAGCTATAGTTATTTTATACTAGTAGTTTCTTCTTTATATTATAATACCTTTATTTATACTAGATCTATTAATAGATCTTTTTTCTTTCGTATATATTATCTTTTTATATAAGCCTTTTCCTTCTTTTATATAGATCTTTTCCTTCTTTTATATAAAGCTCTTTCTTTTATACTAGCCTTTTTCTATACTTTATATTATTATAATTAAAATCGATAGTAAATAGTACTATTATTAAAGTCGATTATAAATATAATTATACTTTTATAATCGAAGGTAAAAGTAATTAAGCTATTATAGTTAAAATCGACTATAAATATAATTATATTTTTATAATCGAAAGCGAGGGTAATTAAGTCTTTATAATCGAAGTCGATTATAGCTATATCTTCTACTTCGAAAGCGAAGGTAATCGTATTATTAATCTCGTTTTATATAACTTTTTACTCGAATAATTAACTTATTTATAAAAATTAACCTTTTTAAAGCTTTATTTAGAGATATTTTCATTATAATATCTATAAGGTTATCGTTTCTATTAATCTATCTTACCTTAAAGATCTCCCTTCTCTTATACAATTAACGAAAGGATATAATATTAATTATAAAACGCTTCTTTTTTATAATTCTTAATTTAACGAAATACTTATATAGCGAATACGAATCTATATAAATTATAAAGAAAATCGTTAAAAGATCGAAATAGTTTATAATTATTTTAAAGATAAAAGAAATTATAATATTAAAGTCGAAGCTACTAATTATACTATAAATCTTTAAAGCTAGAATACTTTTAATAATCTTTTTATATTTTATAGAAGATTAGTATAAAGTATTACTTTTTATTTTATATTATATATTATTATCGATCTTTTTTTTATTAACGAGAGCGATAATATAGCCGATCTAAAAGCTAAAGTTTTAATTATTAGCGAAAGAACTATTAATAAAGATAGTTAGTTTTATCTTTAAGAAGTCTAAGGTAATATATCTTAAACCTCGAGATAAGTTCTCTATTTATTATTTAAAGTATTAATTTAACCTTTTATAATCTTTTTCTTTTAAATTCTAGATCTAAGTTATAATAAAAAGGTTAAAAGTAGCTTTTAGCTAATAGATAAAAGGAAGGTAAATATTATAAACTTATTATTTAAAATATTATTAAATATAGTTAAATATCTTTAAATCTATAATCTCGATCTTTATTTTTTATCTTTTCTATTATATATTAATCGATCTATCGCTATAGATAATTAATTTAGTATTATTAAAATCGAATAGCGTAGTTAACGAGAATATAGTCTTTAGTTTATATTTAAATTCCGCTTTTTTAATCTTCTCTTTTTTTATTATTAAGAATTATAGCGTTCCGAGTATAAAGGTATTATCGGTTTATATTCCGATAAGATTAAAAGTATCTTTCTTATTAATAAAGATAAAGAGGTAAAGATTATATATAAAAGTCTTTATCTAGAGTACTACTCGATAATATTTATAATATATAATCTATTAATATACCCCTATTTTAGCGATATTATAAAATAATTATATAATATATATAATCGTACTTAAAAAGTAATAAACTTCGAGTTCTTTAAGTAATTTAACTAGAATTATTCGGGCTAGTTCTAACTTCGATTAAAAATAAGTTTATATAATATTATAAAGCTTTATAGTTATTCTAGCCGCTATTAAAATAAGGGCGAAGGTAACGATAAGACGTTAACTAATACGTTAAATTATAAATAATTAAATAAAAATATCTGCTTTACCGGCGTTATTATAGCTTTAAATTATAAGGCGAGATTTCTCGTATAGCTTCTCCGTTTTACTTTTAATTTCTCGAACTATTTATACCTTAAAGAAGCGATAGAGGTTATAGATAGCCTTATCGTAGCGTTCGAAGCGGAAGACGCTATAGCCGATTAAGTCTATAATCTCCTTCGTATTAAACTCCTCGAAAGGCTTATTTAGGCTTATAATTATATTATCGCGCTTTAGTTTAAATACTAGCTCTAAATTATCTTTCTCTTTTTACGTTATATACGTCGAAGGAGCCGGTATTAATTATAATATAAGTAGTATTAGTTTTAGCTTATTTTTAAAGCCGAGAAGTCGTTTTTTTTTTTATAGCTTTAAAGGCTCGATTTAGAATAGTTCGGTAAAAGAAATCGTAAGTCTTTAGCTTAAGTTCGCCGGTAATATATTATTAGAATCGTCTCGGTAATATAAGTAAATAAAAATAGATCGGAATTTAATAAAGTTATTAAAAAGGTCGAGAGTAAAGTCGTATTTTTCGATTATAAATAGCTTATAAGGGCTTTACTAACTATCTTTCTTCTTTTATATTTATATATTATTTTAAAAAAATAGTATTAATTAATCGTTTATATTTAGATTATTCCGAATAATTATCGTATCGTTAATCTATTATTTTATAAAGATTTTCTATAAAACGTATAATACTTTAACTACTACTTTATTATATTTTATAATCGAATTCGATAATAAAGAGTTAATAATTATTCGAAAAAAAGCTCTAAAGATAAATAATATAGATATAAGGCTATTAGGGCTTATAATATCGTTTATAATCTCTATAGCTATCTAGAAGATAGCGTTATTATTAAAAGTACTCTTAAACTCGGTATAAATAATCTTAAAAATACGTTAGAAGGGCTTATAATATCGCTCGATCTTATTAATAGACTAATATATCTTTATAAGTATCTATTTATATATAATCTTTATAATCTTAGCTTTATTTCGAAATTCTATTAAAGTAAAGTTCGTATTTATATTATAAACTAATTAATCTAAAAGCTTAAAATATATATCTATTTATATTATATATAGAGCTTTTTATATATCTTTTACCGAAAAAGAAAAGAGGAATCGTATAGTTTAAAAAGATATAAAAAAGTTTATAGTATAGAATATTAGTTTTCCGAATAAATATATAATATTTATAATAAATTTATAGTTAAAGTTATAATCGTCTTTAAAAGTAAACTTAAATCGTCTTAGGGTAGGGCTATATATTTAGTAATAATAATAAAATTTCGTAATAGCTTTTAAAGTTATTAGATCTATATTATAGCTAGTATTTCGAAGTAAGCGAGAAAGATAGTTAATAGAGGGATAGCTAAAACGTTTATAAAAGCGTTTTAATTCTATCTCTATAAAGAAGACTCTAGCTTTAGATTTTAATAAAAAGAACTATAAGTAGTTTTATTTCCGGATTATAAGAATAGTCTTTTCTTTATCGCGTTAGCTTATATAAACTAGCTTATTTATTATATTATAGAAATAGACGTTTAGCTTATTTATATCTTATATATATAATAAAAAGGGGATTAAAGTATTAATAATATAGAAGATAATAAGTCCGATAAGTAAATCTATTATAATAATATTAAAGAATAAAAAATACGAGCTTTTACCGAACTTAATTAACGCTTTATTAGTCTAAAAAGTATCTATTTTTACCGAGGGATCTTTATAATTTAAAGCGAGATATTAGTTATAGTCTATTATAGAGAATTCGGTAATACCGGTATTAAAAATAACCCTTTAGAATTTAAATCGGAAATATTAGCTTTTAAAGATAAACTATATTACCGGGATAAAGGAAGACTTAGCTCTAATAATATTCTTATTATCTTCGTCCTTTTAAATCGAGTAGAAGAAAGCTATATCTATAAAATAAACGGCTATTTTTTATTTATCTTTAAAAGTACTACTATTACTTTTAATATCGATATTAGCGTTATTAACGCTCTCTACTAGACTATACGTTATTTTATAGCCTTTATAGTTAATTAAAAAGGCTATAAAGCTTAATTTTATAGCCTTTTTACTATTATAGTTATAATATATTATATATTAGCTTTTTAATTTCTACTATTTTTCTAGAATATATTTAATAGATTAATAGCCTTCTTTATTATAGATAAAATACTTCTTTTATTTTAGTTATTATTAGCTATTATTATTATAAAAGCTTTTATAAAATCCTCTTTATAATCTTTAAAAGCCTTTTTAAAAGCTACTTTAAAAACTAAGAGTACTATATTAATAGTTACTATTATATTAATAATCGAGGTAATATATCTCGTTATCTTTAATACTCTATCTATCTTAAAGGAACTAGTTATTTAAGCTTTATTTTAAATTAAGTTTTAACGAAAAGTAGAAGTTTTAAAAGAACTTCTTATAAAGGGTAGTTAGTATATAGAAGATATATTTAAATTCTAATATACTTTTATACGCTCGAATAACTATTATCCGAAAAATCTTATTACTCTTATAATTAAAGCTAAAGACGCGTTAATATAACTATAATCTATTTAAAAGAATATAGAGGATCTTTTAAAAGTTTTTATCTACGTTATTCTTATTATTCTTAAAGCTATTAAAAGTAATACCGGTCTAATTACTATAATATTATTACCGATTCGTATCTATCTTAAAATAAATCTTTAATTTAATATAAGTTATAATAAAAATATCTATTATATCGATATAATATATATAATATATTTCCGTTTAGCTTATAAGGATTCGTAGAAGAATAATATAGAATTAATCCGGTTCGATATTATTATAATAATAGAGATTTAAAAAGATCTTTAATTTATTATCTAATAAATCGTATAATTCTCCGGTTTATTTCTTTATAAAGTCCTATATCTTTATAAATACTATAATTTTATCCGGTTTTAAATACTAGTTAGATTTATTCCGAAAAGGAAGAGTCTTATAAAGATTATATATAAAAATATTCCGGTTAAAATATAAAAATAGAGTAGGGCCGGATAGCGATAAGTTTTATTAATTAAATAAGATATTAGTAAGATTAGAAAAGCTAGAAAAGTTTAAAGGTAGTATTTATCTTTCTATATTTTATTAAGAATCTTAAGATCGGGTATTCTATAATAATAGTAGCTTTATAAATTAGCTATTTATTTTTTATAATTATAAGAGTAAGTTATTCTTTCTCTTTAATTATAAGGTTTAATTATATCTTCTTTATAATTATAATAATCGGTTATTTTTTTTTTATAATTATAATAAAAAAGGATAAAATAGAATTAAAAGCTCTAATAATAGCTTAGATCTTTATAGAAATAGTATAAAAGTTAACTTATTCTCGATAGTTTCGATTATCTCGTTAATAAAGTTATTTATTAAAGA
>LKEA01000013.1:526719-687262 GCA_003795315.1 Cytospora schulzeri | reverse complement strand
AAATACTTTTCTTTTAAAGAGATCTCCTAATCTCTCGTTTCTATTTATTATTAACTATTTTAAATATCTCTATATCTTATTTTTCGAAATCTTTTTAAAAAATATTTAAGAGCTCTTTATCTATAATATAGCTATACCGGAAATCTTTAATAACGCGAATAGCGAATATAATAGCTTTAATCTTATTTAGAGTAACTTTTATTATAATAGTAGTTTATAGCCCGTTATCTATTTTATTTTAATTAGATTAAAATATATATAAGGTATTATACGCTTTTATAATATACTTTTTAAAAGGAGTAAATTCTATCTCGCTTAGAAGGGTTTCGTTTTTTATTATAATAAAAATAAGAGAAGGGTAATATAATAAAAGCGTTCTTATACTTATATTTAAAAGAAGAGTAATATAATAGAGATATTTTTATATTTATATTTATTAGCTAACTATTAATAGCTTCTAGATTATTTACTTATAAGTAGTAATCGCTTAGAATTTATTATATAATAAGACTTATTTATACTAGTTTCTTTCGTATAATTCTCGTATTATAAAAAAGAGATAAATTAAAAAGAGAATAAAACGGAGAGAGAAAGTAAGAATTATAAAGAAAATAAGGCGGAGAGAGAAGGTAAGAATTATAAAGAAATTAGGCCGGAAGAGAAGGTAAGAACTAAAAAGAAAATAAGTAATAAGAAAAGTACTTAAAGTATTCTTTAAAAGAAGATATCTAGAAGCGCCTTAAAGGTTAAAGGTATCTTAAAGGTTTAAAAATACTTTAAAAGGTTAAAGGTACTTTAAAGAGAAGTCCTTAGGGCTATTTTAGATAGAAGTGCTTAAAAGCTTAAAGGAGGGGGAATACTTAAGGCTTTAAAAGAAGATCGTTTAAGGAATACTTTAGGTTTCGAAGGAAAGTCGTTTTAAGGCTATTCTCGAAAAAGAGCGATTAGGGCCTTTTTAAAGAAAGTTCGTAGTAAGAAAAGTTCGTAGTAAGAAGGTTCGTAGCCGGAAAGGTCGATTTAGGGCCTTCTCGATAAAGGTTCGTAGTAAGGAAGGTTCGTAGCCGGAGAGGTCGATTTAGGGCCTTCTCGATAAAGGTTCGTAGTAAGGAAGGTTCGTAGTAGGGAAGGCGATTTTAAGTAGCTTTCTCGAGGAAAGAGCGGCCCTTTTAAGATTATCTTAAGGAATTAAGTAGTAATAACTTACGCGATAGAGCGCGCCGGTAAGTCGTAATAGCCTCGTCTATAGACGGCTTTCGCTAGTTAGTTTTAGAAGGTATCGCGAGGGTTTACCGGTTAATCTCGGCCGCTTTCTAGAAGTCTTTATTTAAAAGCTAATATCTATAAATAGTTTTAATCGTAGTATAGATCTCGAGATTTCGTTCGTATAATAAGTAGCCTATAAAGGAGACTTAAGCGTTACTTAGCGATCTCGAGAAAGATCTATCTCTTTTTACTTAGCTATTAGAGATTACTTAGATAATTACTAATTAGTATTAGTTAAGCTTTATATAATCGTATAATTAGAAATAGTAAGGTATAATAGGTTCTTCGTTATTATATCTATAGAAGAAATAAGGCTATCGAGAGGGTTGCTATAGAGGTCCTTATAAGGGCCTAGATTCTGCCGCCTTCCCTTTCGGGCTAGGCAGCTTACCGCCTGCCTAATCAGGCTGTGGCTATTCTATATAAACTAACCTTATAATAAATACATATACTCACTAAAGTATAATA
This sequence comes from Cytospora schulzeri, assembly GCA_003795315.1. Lineage (NCBI taxonomy): Eukaryota > Fungi > Ascomycota > Sordariomycetes > Diaporthales > Cytosporaceae > Cytospora > Cytospora schulzeri. Next base: position 685,531 of record LKEA01000013.1, on the reverse strand, counting down.
TCAATGAGACTTCCTCGCCTAGGCATCGGGAATACTACGGGCACATCTTCCGCTTCTATAGTATAGTAGTCTACTAGGCACCACACAACGGGGTCTTACATCTTCTGTAACCTAATCTTGGATACCGACTACTATACTACAGAAAACAAGTCCAAAAAGAGCCAATCTAAGTCCCCGAGTGCTCTCCCGGAATTAACAAATCCAAAAAGACTATGTACTAACTGGATAGTACTGCAAAAAGCTCTCCCACCGGGAATTGAACCCGGGTCTCAAGCGATTATCGCGCCTTCCTAAGAGGGCTTGACAAGCTTGCATACTGACCACTATACTATGGAAGAAATTCATTATAGAACTTGACTCGATTTTTGATCGAGCATAGTGCGGTACTGGGTCGTGGAAATTCATGCTGAATGGGTCTTATATAGCTTGGAAAAGTGTGATCAAGTTGCGGAGCATCCAGGTGGAGACGGTGGAGATGGTGGCGACTAGTGTCGGACGCTAGTGCTGGTACATAAGGGTTAGGGCTGTGGCGGTCTTGGTGGTCTTGGTGGTCTTGGCGGAAACCCGGACAACCCTTGATATAATTAGCCGTCTAACCCTTCGGTGCGTACTTGTTACAACAGCGGTCTTGATTGGAATAATTGTGCTTCTTTCTAAGATACTTTCTTATCCTATGCACATTGGTATAAGAGAGTCTGTCGCACACTGCATGGTCGGCGAATAGATGTTGATTGAATGGTGAGTATTTGGTGATGGTGTGTCCGGTCTTCTCCTGTATGTAGTTCTGCTCGATCGATCATATGGGCTGCGAGTCTTGGGTCTCATCCAGCGCCCTGCCATGTTTTCTTTCTTCTGGCTAAATAATATGTATACAGCGGATTGTTACAACAAAGGTCCTTACTTATGATACTGTGTCAACTGCCAAACTCAACAGTATGGTCACATACTTAAGTATAGAGGAGTGTGCCACTAAGTCTTGGGAAATATCGCGGCGAGGCCTCTGGTTTGAAGTCACTGGGTGACGATGTGGAATTCGATGAATTGGTTCAAACCTGTCAGCATCTGGACTGCTTGACTACTTTTGACATGTTTGACGACTACGGCCACTATATAATCTGCAAATGATTGCCGTATGTACTTGACTTGTCCCAACCTTGGAAGTCTTCTGTGGTTTGTTCACCTGGTAATAGGTGATATGTAAGCCTGCAAGCCGGGAACCTTGATGTCGCGGTGGTCCCGGTAGGCAGGGACATGCACCAGCGACAAGATGATGAACTTAATGGCCATATGCAATATGGTCCCTATCTTAGACTACCCACGGCCAGATACATGGGTCATAATTAGAAACCTGCCGCCAGCGATAGAGCATGCAGGTAAGCAGATTGTTGGTCTCTCGGAAATGGAAACTGCAGGTGCCGAAGACCGAGTAAAGAGACACTAGGCCCCGGAAAAGGCTAGATATAGACCAGGATAGAACGGAAATCCGGAGTCGTTCGCTGGGTTACTTCCAGGCGGCAATTTACCCAGAAGCATAAGATCTCCGCCAAGGCCACGGTTCTGCCTGGGTCTGTCGATACCTAAGCCTCCTGTTCTTGTCTCCATCTCCCAACATGACGGCTTCGAAGTACACAATTTCAGGGTGCACCGTCGCCGATGGTCAGGCTCTCGCCGCAAACAACATTCCTGCTTTCTGGGAAGACCCGCATTGGCGCCTGTCGTGGCGTCACAGGACGCTCGAGTACCACATCTCCCAAGTCACCAAGCGCTTCCCGCGTAATCTGCTCAACGACCGTGAGACTACGCGACACCAAAAGGTCATTGATACAGAGACTGGTCGTCTCATTGGATATGCTCGGTGGCACATACCTCCAGACCACGCGACACTGCCCGATGGTACACCGGCGTGGCCTGAGGCTGTGATCCCGGCTGTCAGCCCGGAGGAAGAAGCTGAACTCAATCGAATTGCTGAGACCGCTCACTGGGATCCGAACCTTGAATCTGATGTTCAGTTTGAGCCGGTGCGCGCGATCAAGAAGCCAATCTTGGCAAGGAAACCCTATATGCGTGCGTGAGAAACCGGGACCCCGTATTACCCCTTGAGACGTAGTGATGGGACTGATGCTAATAGCTCACAGGTCTGGATTACTTAGCTGTTCACCCGGATAACCAGCGCAAGGGAGCTGCTACTGCATTGGTCCAGAGTGGCATGAGAGTGGCAGAGAAGTTGGGTTTGGACATATTCATCCACGCTATGAAAGCTGGAGTGGAATTGTACAAAAGGCAGGGATTCCGCATCGAGGCGGAACTCGTCCAGGATGATTCTATGTACGGAGGCACAGGTGAGTATTACGTTTGTATGATGACTTATGAACAAAAGTCTCCATCGAACGTGGAATAAGCTTCTTATGGTTTATTTCTGAGCCAATCTGCCATTTTGCACCCATCTTGTCAAGCCAAGCCCGAGCGGACTATTATTCGATGCCGGCCTGCTGCTTTAAGCTGCCGTTTCGTGGCTTGACGCCGACTCGGACACTTCAAATGTTCGGACATTTGTATTATCCGAATACTTCGCTCCGTCTTACCAACTATGCTACCATCTGTGCAGCACAGTAGCAGGAGGTTGTCTTGGGTCTGGAACGCCTGCGTCAAGTTTGATAGACATTATAAGTAGAATCGAGACCCTTTCGAAGTGAAATTTATCAACATCTCTAGACAATCAACAAGCAACGCTTTGTCACCCACGAGCCATATTTCACACTGATAGCTTTCGATTGCTTATTGAGAACTCACCGGATTCCAATTGCTTTAGTCTTCCTGTACAAGAGGCCCTCTGATCATCAGCCAACCCCAAACATGCCCTCCCAACCAAGAATCGCCATCGTTGGCGGAGGTCCTGGTGGCCTAACGCTTGGGTTGCTACTCCACAAGCATGGCATTCCAGCCACCATCTATGAGCTTCGTCAGAAACCTACCGAGCAAGAAATCGCCAAACCATCGGGAATGCTTGATCTCCATGAGGGGTCCGGGCTTGCAGTCATCAAAGAGATTGGCCTGTTCGACGACTTCATCCCCCTGACTGGTGATTGTGTCGAAGCCATGTGGCTGTCGGACAAGAATGGTCACATTGTCTTCCAAGAGAAGGAATACCACAAAGGTTACCGTCCTGAGGTATCCCGTCACGCTTTGAACCAGCTCCTGATCAACAACCTGCCCTTGGAGGCGATTAAATGGGACCATAAACTCATCTCTGCCACGAGCACTACCACCACAGATGGGCATACTGAAACAGAACTCAACTTTGGCACACACGGGAAGCAGAAATTCGACCTAGTTCTCGGCGCGGACGGCGCCTGGTCCAGGGTTCGCAAGCTGTTGACAGATGACAAGCCATACTATGCAGGCAAACAGGTCATCACGCTCACTATCAAGAACATCAGCGACAAGTACCCGCACCTGGCCAAGCTTGTCGGCCCTGGAACTTTCGCGGCGCTCGAGGGCGGGTACGGCGTCATAGCGCAGCACGGATCCAGTGACTCGTCCCGAATCTACATCATGCTGACACTGGACGAGGAAGATTTCGCTACCACCTCCGGCCTGGCCGGCCTGCCACCCACAGCCGCCAAGGACAAGCTCCTCAGTAGCGAACCGATGCTCGGCAGCTGGGGCGCACCCATCAAGGAACTTGTGGCGGCTGGCTGCGACGAGGAAGCCGCCGATAACCCGAGCGCGACGTTGGATATCAGGGCGCTGTATACGCATCCCGTTGGCTTCACCTGGGAGCACAAGCCTGGCATGACATTGATCGGGGACGCGGCCCATCTGATGCTCCCTTCCGGGGAAGGTGTCAACATCGCCATGTTGGACGCGCTTCTGTTATCTCGGGCCATCATCAAGGCATTCGAGACGACGGCCGTCAACAAGGGCGATCCCTCTTCATCCTTCCGAGGCACGTGTGATACCTTTTTGAGAGAGTATGAGGTTGATCTGGCGTTGCGAGCAAAGGAGGCAGCCGAACATGCAATATACATTAATGATATCATGTATGGGGAGGATGGTGCCGAGGCTCTTGCTAAGGTTCTCCAGGGCTTTAGTGGACGGTAGCATGTCAAATTTGAATAGCGCATCCCATCTCATCCTCTAGCTACTTAAAGAGCAACAGATTCTGAAACCACGAAGAGACGGTAGAGGCTCCATCTATGCTGGTGAACATCCTTGATGTCAATTGTTCTCGAGAATGACAACTGGCGTGGGTCGTCCCAGGCAGCCCCCCCCCTCCAATGTCGTTCACGAGATCGCCCCGCTTATCTATATACCTTTTCCTTTTCTTCCATACTTTAGTCTTTGCAACGCCCTGGGGAGAAACCATGGACGTTACCTGGTAGGTACTGTTATGTTAGTGTCAACTGGTGAGTGTGTAAGTGCCGTGTGGATTGCAAAATGCGGGTCGTTAGCTTAGCCACGGGACGTACCGAAATAGGCATGATAAGCCCCTAAGCGGGACCGTTTTCCATTCCAAGGGTTGTAACGGTCCTGGGATGAGCTCCCGGGCTCCCCCAACAAACGGTCCTTCCGACGTACTACGGCATTCCGTAATAAGCAACAAGCCGTGCGCGTAACTCCAACAATTGACCAGAATATCGTCACATCATAATCACAACAACAAAGAGAGAGAGAGAGGACAAGCTGTGTACTCCTTGTGCTCCGCTTGGGGAATCCATCTCCGCGCCACTTGTTCAATTGAAAAGTAATGACTCCAGAGACATCTTACCATGTCAGATTCTCTTCAGCTTCCTGATACCTCCTAGCCTGGCAAGCTGGACATGTCGATCGTTCCATACCATTCTCGTGGCCGCGAGATCGTCCTGTACGTCTGCCATCCTCGATTCCCAGCACGCGCACCTGATGCCCAGGGATTCGATTGAAGCCTGCTGACCTTGAAACCGAACAGGCGCCACCACAATGCTGTCGTCGTCCGCGACCCCTCCTCCCGCCGCCTGGAGCTCGACCGTGCTCTGGCTGAATGTCCAACATGCCACCAGCCTCTGCGATCCTCTTCCCCCGAGCGAGCCTACGATGCCTCATCCGATAGCGACTCATACGTCAACCCAGACTACTTTCGCATGCTGCGCGACCGCCACGAATTCTTTCCCGGTCCGCCACCATCGAGCCCTATCCGTCGCCTAGTACATTCATTTGATGACGAGGATGAAAGCCTCCCTGACGAGGTTCAGGACGCCGAGTTCATCTCTAGCTCGCCTGCTCCACAGGCTGGAAGTCGTATTAGAAGGGACGCTTTCCAGCCGAATTACTTCAGGACTTTCTTTGTGGAGGAGAGGGAGCTAGGCAGAGGCGGCAAGGGTGTGGTGCTGCTGGTGCGCCATGAGATCGATGGCTGCCACCTGGGATACTTCGCCTGCAAGCGTGTGCCTGTCGGAGACGACCATGCCTGGCTCGAGAAAGTTCTGGTCGAGGTTGAGCTTCTTGCCAAGCTATCCCACCCGAATCTCGTCTCATACCGGCACGTATGGCTGGAGGATGTCAAGCTCAACCGCTTCGGCCCCAGTGTCGCATGCGCCTTCATTTTACAACAGTACTGCAACGATGGTGACCTGCTCCACAAAGTTGTCGGCAAGTTTCCTGAACAGACGACGAAGGAGCAACTCAAGGCACAGATGCGACGACGATCCAAGGGTCAACTGGAGAAACCAAACAATTCGTGGACTGCCCAATCTCAACTTCAGCTCGAGGAGATATACTCGTACTTCAGAGACATCACTTCGGGGCTGGCTTACCTGCACGCGGCCAATTACATCCATCGCGACCTCAAACCAAGTAACTGCCTCTTGCATGAGGAGAGAGGAGTTATCACTTGTCTGATCAGTGACTTTGGAGAAGTCCAGCCCGAAAATGTTGTTCGTAAGTCGACCGGTTCAACTGGCACCATCTCATACTGCGCTCCAGAGGTTTTGAGAAAGGACGCTACCGGCAGCTATGGTAATTTCACCACGAAGTCCGACATCTTTTCCCTCGGCATGATCCTGTACTTCATGTGCTTTGGCAGATTGCCGTACCACTCAGCGAACACCATTCATGAGGAGCTGGAGGATGTGGATGAGTTGCGGGCTGAGATCACCGACTGGAAAGGTTTCGAGGACGAGAGGCGTGAGAGGCCAGAGCTTCCCGGGAAGCTCTACACTCTGCTCAAGCAATTGCTTGCTCTCAATCCTGGGGACCGCCCAAGTGCGAACGAGGTATTGGCTGCTCTGAAGAATGTAACGAATTTGGAAGGTATGTCGAGAGGTTCTAGCTCTCCGCTTGGGATTCAGGGGCGCCGGATCCAGAGTCTGGACTCACCAATGCCACCGAGCACCCCTGTGCCAGGTCTGTCTTGTCGCCGTCCCGGCCCTGCAGCCTCTAGCTGACGTGAACCAGATCCGCGGAAGCGTGCCACTGTACAACCGGGGTCACAGGAGGACCATGGGCACGTACAACAGGAGACCGATTCACCCCAGGCAACACTTGGGAACAGCCTTCAGAAGCTACCGACACCACCGACACCAAGGCACCGCGCACCGACAATGTCGCCCTCGCACAGCCCGGATAGCCATCGCCGAGCCATCTCGCCCATGCATAGACACTCGAGCCCAGCGCGAGATCAAGGGGACGGGTCCATTACTACACCTCTGCTCATGCCTCCACCCACAACATTCCTCGGCGGGCTCAAGCTCAGCGTGTATGTAAAATACGACCAGGCTAAACGCGCCCTCGAGGATCCCACGTCACCATTTTTCCGATTCGCCCTCTTCATCCTCAAAATTGTCGCTTTGGCCCGCGCTTGCTGGCCTGTTACTTGCAACATGCCCGTGGGCGGTGGCCTGGTCGTCGCGGCCGCTGTGGATCTCACTTGGGCTCTGGACCTGAAAAGGTCCATCATACTATTCCTAGTCCACCTCGTTCTGGTCTACATATTCCTGGCCAGGGGTGAACTTTGCCTGGTTGGTCATGAACCGTGGGATTGGGATCCGACCTTTCATCTGGATGGTGGCGGTCCAAGCTAAACGGTACTGCGATCTCCAGTGACCTGAAACAACGAATAAGTTTCCGCAGCAGTCCGGAGAATGGGCATATTACACTGCCGTTTTTGGACTGGTACCCTTTCTAACAAGGGCGCTTCCGCATCCGAGTTGTGATCTGCGTAGGGCGAGAGGAAGGAGGGGCCACAGTTGCACGGAGAGGCATCGGCATCTAGCCTGATTGCACCAAAGGAGCTATACGCGTACCGAGAGCTGATTGTTTCTTCGCAACAGCGGTACATGCCAAAAGTATCACGACACTTGGCCGGTTATTAGGTTGTATACGGTGGTCTTATCTCGGGTCCACGCCGGGAGGCACGGTGGCATACGTCTGCATAAGTACTGATAGCAGCAGAGCTTGAAAGGGAGTAGACTATGGTGAGGGGCAGGAAGATCTCTCTGTATATCGTTGCTGGCGACACACCCCTAAGCTTGGGACCAGTCACCAGTAATTTGATGATCAGTGTCCGGCCATTCGGCTTCCGTCCTCTCCCCACTGACCATGCACATATCAGCCACTTGCGGTTTGACATGTGCTGCTTGCATGTACTGACAAGATTGCCGATCTCAATTGCGGCCGGAATCTGAGTTGCGAAAATGGGTCCACTGGGACCCCTTCCCGCGCTTCGACGGACTTGGCCATTGGTTGCAGGATGGTTTGAGGTCGTGATGAGTATGGGTTGAACGTCTGAATAACCGCCGGTGTGCCCCTCACCTTGGGCCGTTTGTGTTGGCCCGTCCTGCCTCGATTCTGGTGGGCTGATCACAGTCGGACAGTACCTACTTATTGTGTGTAGCATTGATAGTAAGGCCTGTCTTTTTGTAAATTATTGATTATCATTACACCCTTTCTCAAAATGACGACTTCATTTAAATGACTTTCCCTTGAAAGTTACATGCAATGCCTTCACTTGAGTATTATCTTTTCTGTTTTTATATTCAACAGTCACCATGAGATTCTGAGACCATCACATGCGGCAAGTGAAACCTAACGACATATATACACCTCAATCAACGACCAAGGCACTTTGTCAAACTCGCGGGGGCTGAAGGTCCCAATCCAGGCTCTCGCTCGAGAAGACAGACAACAACACCACTTGCGACCAGCATGTGTACTCGCAAAAAGGTCATTATCCATCACCGGTGTGGCCACAAGGTCACGGAACTGATCCAGCATGAGTCTTGCACCATCGATAACTGTAAGGTGGTCAGGATCGAAGAGGTCGCCTCGAACCAGTATCCTTGTGTCGTACCTACCTGTCCGTATTATGGTCGGTTTTGACCCCGACATCGATGAATGATGAGGTTGATTACGTGAGTTTTGGCTGTTGTGGTCCCCGAGATTGGGGTTGATTGTGCCTCTTATCAGTGAGGATCGTATAGCTGACGCAGTGTAGCTACTATGTCTTGGATTAGGATTCCCATATCACTCGAGCCTATAATTTTAAAGCTACTACGATCTTATTCTGTTTTGATTGGGAATGTTTCAGGGTGATGTGGGTTGGGCTTGGGTTGGTTCAATGGTCCGGGTTACATGGGAATCAATCAATGTACGGGATGTCGTAAACATGTGCCATATAATTCTTTTGGCTCCTCCAGAGAAATATGCTCGAAAAATAAGGCGAATAATTTATATTCCTTGTGAGCTTGGAAGATATAGCCCCCCCCCCCAGTACTGGGGACCGCGACCTCCAGAGGTTAAGAATCAGAGTCAGCCTTCATACTGAATATGACTTGAATGTGACGGGATGCTCGTATTGTCAGCGCTAAGAAAGCATCTGCTGCTGGGGCACAACTACGTTGGTAATAAAATATATTCCGTCGGTGTTGAATCCCAGAGCCCCTTTTCTGTCAGTACAGTAGTAGTGTACTCCCCCAAACACGCCACAGTACAAGGTGCAGGTATTAAAGTGAGGTGTTTCAGATCCAACCTTCCGCCACATGTCAGCGGGTGGCGCCTGTTCATTTCCTCAAGTGGTCGAATGTTGTAAGATGTCGGCTGGACCACTTGGGCCTATGGTGTGCAGCACTCACGGGAAATCCAAGGCAGATGGCTAGGAGTATTCCGCCCCCACCTGCAGTCCGAGGCCCCCCAAACTGCCCCAGGGTGGCTTTATGCCTCGACAGATCCTAGTAGTTGAGATGCTTCTGGCCGTGGTCTTTTAGGATTCCTCGTGTCTGCACACATCCCTGGTTTGTGGTACTGTGATTACATGTATGTGTCTCTAGTGCTGTATAAAGAGCTTCCCACCCAAGTCTTTCAATGTTTGGTAACACGTTTTCTGGAGCTACTTGCACCTAGATACTGATCATACTTTGTCACGTTGCCTTGCTGCAACCTGTGTATATTTACGTCAGCTCAGAAAGTCTCTTCAGAATATAGTACTATAACTATGTGCTACCGTTATTCCTTGCCTACTGTAAGGATCCTTATCCTCAATTTGGTTGCTGCCGTCACAGCGACACAATGCTACTACCCAGACGGTACAGTCGCTGAAAACGACACTCCGTGCTCAAACGAGGGGCCCATACAATGTTGCGGCAAGTCGTCCATATGCATCAGCAATGGATACTGTATCAACACCTACCCCTGGGCTAATAATCTAGCCCGCGGGAGTTGTACAGATCGCAATTGGGATTCTCACTGCGCGCAGGAATGCATTAACGTACAGTTTCACCCCCCTCCCTCCTTCGTTTGTACCTACTCTTCTTGAGTGGCCCAAGCCGACCTGGGCAGTACCGTCCCTAACCGCTTTCATTTCCTCTAGTCCTCATATAGCAACTCCGGCGGCGGTGATAGCCTCATCTTCCTGAAAGAGGAGGACGGAGAATACTATTACTGCTGCGGAGATCTCGTTGCGAATGGCGACACCGTGGGCTGTGCCCACAACCAGAGTTCCTTTACGGTCGGCCAGTCTCGCTTGCTGTTTGGCTATGCGGCGCTCGCGGACGCCACGCAGAGCACGGCCACGATCAGTGTCAGTGTCAGTGGCACCACAGGCGCCGCAACAACATCGGCTACCTCGTCGAGCTCGTCAGATAGCCCGGCCCCGACTGATAGCGGCTGGGAGGACAATGGCACCAAGATAGGGGTTGCAGTTGGCGTGCCCCTCGGCGTGGTCGCGCTGCTGGCCGTGGCTTGGGGATTCTGGGAGAGGCGGAGGAGGGTCAAGGCCCAGTCTGCCGCTGAGCATGCGGACCATCGTCATTACCACGAGGCTCTGCACCCGGATTTTGATAAGCTACAGTCTCCAGGTGGTAACAGTTGGCACCTGCAGCGTGGGCAACAAGGACCTTGGGAGGTGTCTGAATTGAGTGGACAGGGCAGGCCTGTTGAGATAATGGAGGCCCACTAGAAATTGGTTGTCATGCTTGAAATTCAACATTGGTCGCAGTTCCCAAGTTAATCTAAATATATGTATAGTTTGTATGTTCGTAACCTGTTGACAGTAATAAATGGTAAACAAATGGTAAATCAATGGAAACCCGGATTCTATCAGATGAAGTTGTTAGTGTCTTGTTGGGTGGTGGTGCCATTCTACTAACACTCAGGGTGCTGTATGGCTTCGGGGTTTTACCATTTCAGGGGGGGGGGCTTCAGAGGAGGAGACATGGGCCCAGTTGACAGCCCAAGATGGTGGGTCCGTCATCGTCATCTTCACTCTTTCCTTGCACTCATTGCACTCACCTGGGCACTCATACTGCCTGGCTCTCTTTGGCTCTGTTTGGATCTCGTCATAAACAGCGTCCCACCATCAGTCATATATCTCATATGTTTTCCACTTAAGAAATAAATAAATAAATATGTCCGGTCCCATTCGAACGCGGCTGGCCTGCGATCGATGTCACTCCCAAAAGCTGAGATGCCCAAAGCAGCCGGGCAGCGCACTGTGCACTCGATGCCTAAAGGCCGGTGCGAGCTGTGTTTACAGCCCACCAGGAACGAGTGTCAGCCTATTCAATGGCAATCCTGCCGAAATGAGGGGTTCAGTGATGATGATAAATGGGATATCGATGGATGACGGTTCCTCTGCGGAGACATTCGACTGGGTTACATATGATGCTATGGACTTCGACACACTGCTCCCACAGCCGTTTACAGAAGAGCACCGGCCAAGCCAAGATGGTTCTACAAACCCAGCGACCTTTGTAAATGGATCTGCAAATTCGGCCTCATCTGATGGACTACCAAAAAAGCTCGAGGACACAAGGTCGGAGTGCACAAAACGGCTGACAGACTTGCTGCTGGACACGGACAAACTCTGGGCGAGATTACTCCTAAGCTCGGCACTGCACATACCGCGCAACGACCCCCACGAGGTATATCTCAAGGCCCTGACCGAGAAGGCCACCACAAAAAACATACTGGAGAACCTCTTCAAGCTCGCCCAGCAGCTCATCGATATATACTCCCCAGCCACGGATCTCATCTTCTCCAACGATGCTGACTCCCTGGCGGCCTGTCGCGTGCCAGACTGCACACACGAGGTGGACCTGCCCCCCGCCCTGCGCGAGCTCGAGGGCCAGACCTCGGGCCGGGGCAGACAGACGGCGGAGGTCGACGCCGCACTGGCCAACCTGCTCGTCTCGTGCCACATCCGCCTCCTCGACGTCCTGGACCGCGTCTTCCTGCTCATAACCTCGTGCACCCGGGTGACGCTGGCGAGCCCCGAGCGGAGGGAGCCAGATTTTGACGTGGCCGAGATACGAGTGGGTTCGTTTGTGCCGCAGCGCAACGCGGCGGTCCTCATGCAGATCGTGCTGCTGAAGCACCTGATGGTGTGCCTGTCGGTGAAGCTGGTCTCGCTCGGGCAGGCGATCGTGGCGCGGACAGGTCAGTTTGGCGAGGAGGGACTGGAAATGCGCATCCTGACGCTACAGCACAAGGCGCTCGCGGAGAGGCATGCGAGGCAGATCGAACACATTGGCACTATTGAGGAGTTTCTCTCGGATTTCGACAGCAACAAGATCTGAGACTCTACTGTCTTGCTCGGTCGACTGTGAAAAGGGGTTATCCCTACGTATTGTGCTTGGTGGGCCTGTTTTCCCCCAGACACACTTGCGGCCCTGAACATCTTCCGTCTCATTGCAAGATTCACCCGCCAAAGGACGGGTTGCCACCCTCATCCTACCTCGGCACCGAAATCGTAGCCGCCAGTATCTTCACCGTAACATTGGGTGCCGACAGTCTTGTCAGCACAACCAGCTGGCTCGTCCGCATGCAACCATGTCGAAGTGGTCCGGACTGCACAATAGCATCCGGTGGTTTTAGAGACCATGCGCCGGTGGTTCCGACTGTCGCTTGGAGCTAAATGTCGCGTACCTGGGAAATGGGCCGACCTGAGGTCTGGGATTATCAGGCGCCATGTTCCTGCCATGGAGGTACCATATCATGGCGCGCCCATGCCACGATGGGGCAGCATTTGCACCTGCCGACTCTGCACTGGTTGTAGTCTGTTCGCGTTAGGTTGCTGAGGGTCACCCGGACCGAGCCATCCTCAACAGGGCCGACCGAAAAATCCCGCCATCTGTTATCTGGCTACGATTTGAAGACTCCCTGCCGCCATCGGCAAGGGACGTGAGACCACAGCATCACCTCCCCCTCCTCGATTCCACCATCGTCCAACCGTCGTGAAAGAGAATGCAGGAACGGGAGCAGAACGTGCAAATTGGGTGCGCCTGATGGAATGGCTCTGGGTTTTGTGGAAAGACACTCTTGATCCTTGAAAGTGTGGCCTGATGGCAGTTACTGGATGATGCTTTGCCCACACAGAAAGATCCGGGCGGGAATACAATAAGTGTCGAACTGACTAGCCTTGCTTTGCAACTCAGAGTTCATATGAGGAGTTTGACTGATAGAGGTAGCTATCACTCTAAGTAAATCGGGGTGGAAGGTCAACGGAACTGGGTGCTGGTGTACAATAGGTACGGAAGCATCGGTACTCTGCCAGAGACATCCCATCGCGGACGGGGGAAAGGGACCTAGCGATGTATAATATGCAAGAGGTTCGAGTTGGGAGTCATTGTCTCGTTCATCACTTCGTATTTCGTAACATAGGCCTCATCACTTTCATGCTTCCTTCGCTGCTGGGACCGTCCGGGGCTTGGACCGGAAGCGCTCCAAGCTCGGGTTGTTGCCCGCGACCACTGGGAAGAGGGGTCAGTTCCAGGTCGCAGACAGCCTACTCATACATCGAAACGTGAAGCCAGAGATTTTGTCATATAACTCACATCTATCAAAGAGGAAGTACGTGGTAACGATCAAGATAGGCAGCGCTATCATCGTGGATACCCATTTCCTCGCCGCCTCCTTGTACTCTGGGCTGGAGGGGTCGATTCTGGGGTTCGCGCCGTCTGTCGTCGTCGGTGTGGCACTAAATTCTGTCTGTATCACAGGCTTTCCCACCTTTGTTGCCTCCACGACGGGCAGTGACTTCTCAGAAGCTGCAGCGGCCTTGTTCGACGCCTTCTTGGGCTTAGCAGTAGCAGCACTTGGTCTTGCTGTTCTCTCCGCCGTCTTGGCTGCCTTATTGGCCACCTGGGCCTTTTTCGGCGGAGTTGTAGCCACCTGCCGGATGTTGTAGCGGAGAGGAGTGGCGATTCTCACAGGTGCAACGACCATGTTTGTCCACCTGCTTCCACCTCTTGACAACATCTGTGCATTCAACGCAAGCCGCGACATCCTGTCAACCTTGTATCTGTCCTCGGCCGAATGACCAGGTGGTTTCGAAAAAGACGTTAAGACTCGCTAAGAACAATGAGGGCTGTCGAGAGCTCGTGATTCGTGGGATCGTTCAATGAAGGGGTTTTGTCGCCAGCGAAACAGGGCAGCGGCTATCGGATTGCTAAAGGGGGAAAGGGGTGGCGACGGATTCAGATGGAGGCCATTGTGAGTCGCATAGAGGAACGAACGCGACCCCTGTGTACCTAAATACCGGGTACTAAGTAGGTGTGTGTGGCCGTAGTGGAGGAAGCAATTGCCTGCGCATTGAATGGTCGTCACATGTGCGCCATCGCCAAAAGGGAAGTTCAAGTTGACGTTGACGCGTCCGCGTCGAGGGGAGAAATTAAAGTTGATGCGATTACATAAGCATGTCTGTGCTAAGGCTTCTTGGAACACAACTGCTCACTTCTAGGCTTGATTCATTCTGATGAACATCTCAATTTGTCAAGCAATCTTGGATTCTCTTATGAACTATCTGGCTGGCGGGCCTTTCTGCTTATATGCATGCACCGAGTTTTCATGCGTGATTCAAGATTCGAAACTTTCCCATGGAGCTCGGCGGCGTTGCCAGCAGTACTATGTCCACATCTCCAGCTCCAACTCGTCCTCTTTCCGGAGACGATCAGCTCATTCTCACACATATATGCGTATCTGGTGGCACAGTGATATTCTGTGTCCCGCTGGACTCGCCGTGTGCCCTCTCAGCCTGTGTATGCCAAGGGTGCCTGTGGCCCTGTGGCTCCGCTGGAGGGGCTGCTATGTAGGTATCTCTGTGGGTGGAGCATCTCTAGTTTGTTGGCTCTTTGACCTCGACGACCAATTTTCCTGTTTTCATATGTCAGTTTAGCTTACTCTTAAAGCTTCTATACTTATCAAAAAGATCTTCTCACCTGTGTTCAGTCCCTTGAACAGGTCTGCGAGGGCTTGGTCCGCCTTCTCAAGACCACCCTTCACCACTGTGTTCTTCGACTGGACTTGTCCCTGGGACACCCAGATGGCCAGCTGCTTCATGGCAGCTGGGAACTGTGCCGCCCAGTCAAGGACGATGAAACCTTCCATTCTGTTTTATCATTAGTCACGAGCCCCTCAATTTGGTTCGTGGATCTCTTACCGCAAGCGCATGGAGGAGATACGGCCCAGGTTCTGCGTTGTTTGTCAGTTTCGGCCATCACTTTCGAAGGCTGATTAAGGGGTACTGACAGTCATGGTCTCTCCGGGGTTCTTATCGCCGTTGTACTCGCCGATGCCTTTTTAATTCGGTTAGCGAACTGGGTTAAGCAGTGGTTTTCCGACCGTCTTGGCTACTTACTTCCACACTTCAGGATGCGACCACGAAGCTTCATCTGGCCGAGGGCCATGTCGAGAATCTCGCCTCCAACTGTCATACCGTTAGCAACTTCCTTGTCGTCCGTCTTGTCCATCTAGCTGGTACTTACCATTGTCCCAGTACACGTCGATTTGATCCTATGCAATGGTCAGCACCCGAAATACATTCATGCAGTGCATGGAACGTCCTCACCTTAGTTGCTGCAAGGAACTGCTCGCGGAAGTCAGAAGCCTTGTAGTTCAAGGCTTCGTCAAAGCCAAGCCCCTTCAACCAAGCACACTTCTCGTCCGAGCCGGCAATTCCGACAACACGGCAGCCCTTCAGCTTGGCAACTTGTCCGGCGATGGATCCTGTGGCTCCGGCTGCGCCTGAAACGACAACCAGCTCACCCTCCTTGAGCTGTCCGACGTTCTCCAGGCCCAGGTATGCCGTCAATCCGGTCATACCGAGAGCTCCGACCAGGTCTGGCCCCTCGATACCTGGCATCATGGGTGCCTGGAACACATGGTGGGGGCCCAGAACTGCGATTTGCTGCCAGCCCGAGAAACCCGTTGCCCAGTCACCAGCCTTGAGGTTTGGGTTCTTGGATGCCAGGATACGACCGGAGCTGATACCTCTCATGACCTCGCCGATCTGCACGGGTGGCAGGTATGAGGGTGTGTCTGTATACGTGCCAGGTTAGGGGCTATCGCTTTTCCGACGCAGACTAGCGTACATACCTCTCAACCACACACGCATCGACGGGTCGAGGGACAGGTAGTGTGTCTCGAACAGGACCTCGCCATCCTTCAGGTCTGCTTCTGTGGGCGCTGCCTTTGTCTCGACACGGAAAGTCTCTCCGGGGATGATCTCTCCCGTCGGCCGCTTCGCGAAGACGATAGATACGTTCTTGTCGTTAGCCATGATTATTTGTGTGGGGTAACCGTGTTTTCGAGGTTAGGAAGTTTGAAGTGGTGTGAAGAGAAGAGAAGGAAGAGGATTTCACGTCAGTTCAAAGGTCAGTCAAAGGTCAGTCAAAACTCGTATTATCTATCCCCTTTTACTCCGTATCGCGGCCAGGAGATCTTTATGACGCTGACGCGGACGTCACCTTCCACCTTTTACCAACGTCCCGTTCACGTCAACCAAGCATCAACGCTGGTCAAACCCTGCGGTGTCCGCCGCTACAGTAGTGCCCGCTCAAGGCGCCACGACCCAGCGCTACTACTTGTCATGCAAATCCTTCTTCACCACAAAGTCCCAGCAGTGCCTTTGTTGAACAGAGACCGAGGCTCAAGAGTGGCCCCAACAGTCCCAAAACGGCAATCTGGCCGGCCGGAACGGAGCGGCACCCTACTGCAGGCTCCACATCTGTCATCGGTCGCCCGTGCCCGCCGCGGCACTGCAGTCCCTAGAACGGGGCGACCATGACTTGCCCGGCCCCGCCATCCTCAAAGGGGAATTCTGTCCCGTGCCGGGCTGGAGTCTGGACGGCGGACCCCGCTGTTTTAAACGGTCTGTCAAACCATGAAATGCCTCGGATTGATGGATTATCATGCTCAACCAGAACTTCGCTCCCGTCTTTTCCCATGGCCACACACCTCTTTGCTCCCTGGGCCGCGGCATGGTGCATCGGCCCTCTCCACCCCCTTTAAGGGTCCTCCGGTGCCCAACCGGTGCCGAGGTATGTATTGGGGTCTAGCATCTAGACCTCAACAGTCCCTTCAAGTCCTATTGTTTTACATTTGCGTGCAGCTGCACTGCTTACGGAAACGAGGGCTAGTTCGGGTCTCTCGGAAACTACCTCGTTCAGGGACTAGTATGTGTTACGTTCGGGACGATCTCGATTGCCTCGGTGCGAACACTGCTTGCTCTAACTGATCTACAATACAACGTGACGTGACCGAGCATCGGTTTTCGTTGTTCCTCCACTACGTTGCCGCTCATCAGGGCTTAGTGGGATGTTAAGCATAAAACTGTGCAGCAAGCGTCAGTAGCAGCACAAGAGCGAATAGTCAGGATCTTATGATCATAAAAACATCTTAAAGTCCTAGAAAACCCGATCATTATAAAACTTTGTTAAAGCGCTGGGGGTATGGCATGTTGGCAACACTGCTTCCCGCTTCTGCATGCTTACATCGCGCGAGGCCACGAAGCTATGGTCACATCTCTGAACATTCCATCAAGTTCTTCAGTCACTTAAGTCAATTCCAAGTTTCGATTTCGATGGCAAGAATTTTTTTTGGGGGATGGAAATGATGTTAAGATTTCGATTCTATTTGTTTCTTGATTCACTCACCTGAGTCGCGACATTCAGCAACACCAGCCATTGACGTACCTTGCCCACTTGTCCTCCACAGCAACCTTTTACATACTGTGTATTTAGGCGAACTGGCCATTTTGGCGAGCCTTCAAGTGCCGCCTGGCATCTCCGTGAACCAGCTGGAGAAGTACAGACAGTGCATACATGTACACCGGCAAAATGTAACACAGAGCGTAGAGCGCTAATGTTGTGGAGACAGACAACTCACCTTCAACGAAGAAGCATGCAAGGAACACGAGGTAAACCCCCACGCCACTCAGTATTATCTCTGTTTTAGATAGCTCGATGGGGCTCAGTGTTATCTGAGGCGACATGGACTCGCGTTGGGCCTCGACCTCGAAGTCCCTGACTTCAGTTCCCGAGTGCCTGTGTGCAAGTCTGATCTTGAGCCCCATGTTGGAACTGGCTTGGATCAATGTGCTTGAAGGTGGGTGTTCTCCCTGGTGTATTGGCCGGAGAGTGTGACAAGGGTGTGTATAATGGTCAATGCAAGGGTTGCAGATCTCTGAACAGACACACCAAACTGTTGGGAAGGGGATGCCGGAAGTAGCCTTTTAATACCCGAGCAACTCGATGATTCTTTGTAAAGATTCGAATAAGGGCCATTGTTCGAGAGTGCAAATACTTTCTCTAATATCCCTTCAAAGACCTTGTTCTGTCGAGCGGCGCATCAAGGACACCAGTAACAATGCCGAAGACTAATTACAAGGCTTTGTTCTACAAAAAGAAGGCTCATGGAATTCTGGGCATCATTTCCATTGTGCATGCCGCCGATCATGTCTTCGTATCTTTGCTTCCGAACTTGCAATCTTTATGATCCGATCACCACGTCCACCGCCCTCCCCACCCTACTCCTGTCTTATACGTCCTCCCCGGGCCTGTTGTCCCCCCCCCCGGTGTTCAATCTCCGTAGTAGGCCACGCGAGGCAATACACTATATCTAGGTGTTTGGACAATGATCAGGTCCCTGAGAATGGTGAGTTATTTTCACAGTGTTTCTGGCTATTTTCTGTGCTCCTATTCCTATTCTCGTGACCCGGGGCAATGAACCTTCTGTCTCGGAGCAGGGCGCGGCTGGATGTTGCCGCTCAGATCCTTTGTCTACGTCTTAGGGAGCTCTTTTTACTACACATTCCGGGCTACAGGAGGCCAATGTAAGGGAGGAAATGAGCTATACAGTACAATAAGTAAAGGACCTGCTTAGGGAAACGATTTGGAAGCGCAAAGTCTAATATCACTCGGTATCTCAATCATAGGCAGCTTGCCATTGAACTTGGCCTCTGGCACTGGTAATACTTCACTATGATTGTCTCCTTGGTAAATCTGTACCTCACACTATTACTGCGGGTCTCTATACACCTCTGCCGGGGTGCTAAACGTTATTTCGTTACTGTACTGACAAGGGGGTCATTTTTGGTATTACCCTAGGTACTTCTCGAAACTTTGCTGGGAGTACTCAGATACGCGGAACAGACCCACAAAGTATAATTCTATGGAAGTTCGGAGAATCAGTACAGAACAGGGCCCCCTGTCAGTACATTCACAAAATAACACTTATTATCCCGACAGGGGTGTACTTCCGGGGACTTTGGCTATTTACCGGATGTTTTATTATCCCTAGCCAGCACTATGAAGTACCGTCGGGTGTATTCGGGTACTAGATCTTGTTATCTACAAAAGTTAACAGCTTGTTATAATGATCACAGTAGTAACCTTTATAGAGTACCTTGCTATAGTCGTAGGGTTGATATTATTAGAGAGTATATATGTATAGTGCTGTGTAATACTGCTTCGTTTATAAGTGATTAAAAGGAAATAATTCCTATTATCAGAATAATATTTAGATTAACAACTAAAGAGTAAATTATAAAATACTATCTAGATAGTAACGACTATATCCTTTATATCTAGCTCTTTAGTTAAGTGATATATTAGATATATAATATCTAATATATCTAGTCTGCCGATATATTAGATATATAATATCTAATATATCTAGTAACCTTAACCCTAACTCTAAGTTATCTTACTAACCGGAGGGTTTTATATTTCTAGTACTATTAGCTCGGCACCCTAATATCCCGTTAGTCTTTTTAACGTTACTTAGTTAGGTACCCTTAACGCCTGTTCTTCTAGATTATAATATTACCTCCCTCTTTCCTTTAATCTTTCGTCCCGAAGATCTATAAGTAATTTCCGTTATCCTTTCTCTGATTTTACCTTCCTAATTCGTTATATCGAATAGAGTTAAATTTTCTCGAGTTATAAAGACTACTCTTACTAAGACTACCGTTAATCGTAACGCCCTACTTACTGCTATTATACTAAACTATATTAATATACCTTTTTACTCTTTTTACGAGTCCTATAGTATCGAGGCGTACTAGGTCTCTAAGAAGGATTCGTCTCGTTATTTAGAGTGTATTCGTTTAAGTCGTTCGGCGTATAACGTCTTAAGTCCTACTCCGGCTAAGCTATAAAATATCGCGAAGTAAAAGTAAAAGCTTCGTAACGAGATTAAAGAAACTCAGTTAAAGCTAATACGTCTGATAATATAGGAGCGCGAGTAGTCTAAGAAACAGAAACGCGTTATCCGTTATAGTCTAGAAAAAGTAGAGGATCTAGATCGGGTAGAAGCGGAAAAAGCGCGTACTATAGAGGCTACGAAAGTTTCTAAGGTTATCGTAGGAGAGGAGCCTCGTATTACTCTTAGGGTTAATCCGGTATTTAATCTTTTCGACTAGAGTACTATAGATTTATCTAGTATAGATATAGATACGCTAATAGCGCTTAAGTCTAGTTCTAGTTTCTAATAGGTAGTTTTTATCGTACTAGGTAATAAAGCGTTTTACGTTCTAAAGGTTATCTAAGGGTTCCTATATATTTTCCTTATACTTATAGTCTTTCTATTTAACTAGGTATTCTAAGGTTCTATTATCTATTTATCGTTTATTTAATATCCGTTCTACTTCGTATTTTTATACTTCGAAGTCTAATTCGATATCTCCGTTAAGTTTTATATTCTTAAGTACTAGTTTAAGTAATAAGATATAAAAAACTAGGTATATCTTTATTCCTAGAGGTAATAAAAGTTCGTAATTAACGTCTAAGAGCTTCTTTATAATCTTAAATACTCTTAACTTCTTAAAATTAAGTTTTTTACTAGGGCGCTTTATTTTAATATTTCTACGAAGTAAATAGACCTTATCTCCCCTCTCGAGCGTTAGTATTACCGATCGTCCTCGATCGTAATATTCTGCTATCTTTTAGCGAATAAATATAAGTTCCTATTAAATTTATTCTTATAATCTATAGATTTCTTTCGTTCGTTTTATTACTTCTATATTATCTTTTCCGGGTAATAGTTCTCGGTATATCTCGGGGTTATACCTGTAATTCGTATAGAATAGTAATATTCCTATTATCGTTATATCTACGCTATTATAAGCGAATTATACTATTAATAGGAGTTTAACCTAATTGTTCTGTTTATAATTAACGTAACTTCTAAGGTATACTTTAACGATCTAGTTAAACCTTTCTATTTAACCGTCTATCTATAAGTAGAATACTATCGAGAGCTTATATTTCGTCCTTAAGCTCGTTATAAATCTTTACTAAAACTTCGACGTAAATAGCTTATCTCTATCTATTATAAGTTCCTCTAATAATCCGTACTAGCTTACTACTACTCGTAAGAATACGTATATAAGTTCTTTTACTATACTAGATTCTTTATAGGGGATAAAGTAGGTATATTTCGTAAGTCTATCTACTATTACTTAGATACTATTATAAAGTACCTTTATTATTAGTTCTCGTAATAATAGTAGTTTAACGATAAAGTCTATACTAATTAACTTCTATAGTCCTAATATAACTAATAATAGTTATAGTTCTCTATAAAGTTTATATCTAGCGGCCTTACTCTTATTATAAATATCGTATTCCTTAATTATTATTATAACGTATTATTTTATTCTAGGAAATTTATAGTAACATTTAATTCGTTTAATAATCGAGGTGATTCCTTAGTATCTATAAGCTGTTAAGCTATATATTTTTCGGATAAGCTTATTTCGTAGGTCTTCTAGTATATAGAGTTTTCCTATCTAGTAAAGTAAACCGTCCTTATCTTAGAGTTCCTCTTTCTCTTTCGGAGTTAGCTACTACTATAATAAACGTAGCTCTTATTCCTATTCCGGGTCCGGTTAGATCCTGAATATTACCGTAATTATTCTTTTTTCCTAAATAATATTTCCGTCGTTATCTTATTTAAGAATACTTTATAATTCTAGCTTAATATCTTGCTTAAGGTCTAATCTTCGGCTAATTATATCTACTCGTCCGTTTTCTAATCCTTTTTTATAGTAAATTTTAAAGTCGAATTCTAATAGAAATTCGGCCTATCGTATTTATCGTTTATTAAGAACCTTAATTATAGTGAACTATATTAAGTTTTTATAATCCGAATAGACTTTAATTTAGTATTTCGCGCCGATTAAGTATATCTTCTATTCTTTAAATACTTTAATAATTACTATTAATTCTTTATTATAAATCTAATAGTTTAACTTAGGTCCGCTAAGTTTCTTCGAGATAAATACTACCGGGTATAGCTTACTATTCTTATCTCGTTATCTAAGTTATACTCCGAGCGTAAAGTCGGATACGTCTATCTCGATTTCGAATAGTTCGTTAGAGTTTACTTCGATTAGTACCGGTTCTATCGTAATTAAGTATTTAATTTTATTAAACGCCTTCTAAGCTTCCGTATTCTAAGTAAATAGTACGTTTTTCTTTATAAGGTATATAAGTAGTATAGCGTACTTATTATAATTCTTAATAAATTACCGGTAGAAATTATAAAATCCTAAGAAGCCTCGTACTTCCTTAACGTTTTATAGTTCCGGCTAGTCCCTAACTATTATAACTTTAGAGTCTTATATCCTAATTTCCCCTAATATAATAGTATATCTTAAAAAATCTACCTTTATCGTATAGAAGAAACTTTTCTCTAGTTTTACTAATAGGTTATATTCCTATAGGATTTAGAGTACCTTATATATATATCCTCGATATACTTCTAAGTCGTTAGAATAGATAAAGATATCGTCGAGGTATATAATTACGAAGATATCTAAATATTCTCTAAATATATAATTAATTATAGCTTAAAACGATATAGGGGTATTAGTAAGTCTAAATAGTATTACTATATATTTAAAATATCCGTAGCGTATTCTAAACGCTATTTTCTATTCTTCGCTTTCTTTTATCCTAATTAGGTTATAGGCTCCTTTTAAGTCTAGGGCTGTGAATATTTTTACGTTATTTAGCCTATTCTTAAGTTCGCTAATTAGTAGAAGTAGGTACCGATTTTTAATTATAATATCGTTAAGTTATCGGTAGTTAACGTATAACCTAAGTTTACTATTCTTCTTTAATATAAATAAGATCGGGTATCTTACTAATAATATTAAAGGTCTAATATATCTTTTCGCTAGGTTTTTTTCTAAATACTCTCTAAGTACCTTAAGTTATTCTTTATTAAACCTATAGATTTTATAGAATCTAGGCTATATACCTTCTTTTAGTAGTATTTCGTAGTCCTACTAGCTATACTATAGTAAACCGGTATCTAGTACCCCTGAAAATAACTAGGTATACTTTTTATATTCTTCCGGAATAAAGTCTTTTAAGTCCTTACTTTTAGTTTTAGCTTTCTATAAGTAGCCGACGAATCTCTTTAAGGGCTTATTAATTACCTTAGTTATTTCTTATTACTATTTTCTCTATATTTATCGTATTATATCTTATCGTTATCCTACTACTAAAACTCGTATTTATATAGGTAAGCTAGCTTCTTATCGTACCTTCTAGGCTTCTTCGTACTTTTCTAATTCCTAGAGTACCGTTACTACTCTTACTAACTACTCTTTTCTTCTTACTATATTAATCCTTCTAATAGTTTCTTTAGCCTATTTTTCGGACGATATTAGGCGTAATTATATATATATTAATTCGTTTAAGAGTATCGCCTATTCCTCCTTAATAACTAAATCCTTCTTTAGGTTATCGCTTATTTTCTTAGTTCCCTAAATTCTTCTAAAGGTATTAGTAGGTACGTTTAAGCGCCATCTTCTTAAGCTATCCTTAGTAACTAGACCCTTATCTACCTTACTACTAATTATCCCTTTAACTAGGGTATAGTTTTCCTAATTAATCTAGCTAGTAATCTAATTAATATATATATTATATTTCTTTAGCTATAGTATTCCTAATATTATATCGTGCTAAGGTATATCTATAATATCGAAAGTAAGAATCTTATAATATCCCTAGATAGTAACCGGTAGGTAATTAGTCTCCTTATTAATCCGTCCGTTACTATAAGTAACTTTAAGCCCTTCGATCGTATCTAGTATATATAGCTATTCTTTCTTCCTATACTATAGTCTGTTCTTATTAACTATATATAAGGCGATAAAATTTCCTTAAGCGCTACTATCTACTAGTACGCGTATTATAATATTACCGATTCGTATTTCTAAGTATAGAGAGTCGTATTCCGTTTTACTAGTCGCGTTAAGGAACCTTATTAGTTTCCCGCTATTAGTTAGTTCTAAACCTAATAGTTTAACTAGTTTTTTACCTATTATACCGCCTCCTAGGCTAGTTTCTAGGCCTTCTTTTATTAGTTTCGTCTTCTAACTAGTCGACTTCTTTCTTAGTCAACGTTCCCTTCTACTAGTAACTTATCTTACTAGTCGCTAATCGTCGCTAATCGCCTAATCTACTAGTAGTCGGCTTTAGCTAGCTATTCCTTTAACTAGTAGCCTAGTCTACTAGTAGGGTTCTGTTATTAGGAGCTCTCTTAACTAATAGAGCTTTTTCTTAATAATAAGCTGTCTCTCGGGCTTTCGGGGTTACTAGTAACCCTTAGTAACTAGTAGTCTTCTTCTACTAGTAGGTTAGCCCTATTAGTAGAAAAGGCTACTTATTTACCCTTATTCCTAACTAGTCGTAGTCGGTTAGCTCTTTAGCCGGGCCTTATAAGGGTATCGCCCTCCTATTTTTTTAATTAACCGGTATATCTCTATAATCGTTCTTAGCGTTTAGCCTCCCTTCGGGCCTTATTTCTATTAGAGTACTAGGCCTTAATTTTCTATACCTAGTAGATTTAATAGAATCCTAAGGGATAATCGAATAATAATCTAACTATAATATATTATTCCGGGTAGCGGTTATCGTTATATTAGAATACTATATAGGTATCTATTAACTTATCTACTAAGTAAACGTATAGATTATTAAAGTATCCTAGGTCGTATATAATTTCTACTAGTCTTCCTTCATATCGTTAAGGAAAGAAGTTATATAATACCTTATCTATATAATAGTATATATAATAGTTATAAATATACGAGATCTATACTATATAGTATAAGTATTCTTTATATCCGGGGGAGAGGTATATAAGGTCTTAAGGGTCCTAAGTTAAAGGTTAGTCTCCGATTTTCGTAATAGGGATCCCTGAAATAGCGAACTTCTAATCGCTTCTTTCGTATAGTATTAAAGCTACTACCCTCCTAAGGTATATTATAGGATCGTTATAAGAAAATTATACGATTACGTTACTAATCTATAGTTTAAGGATATTTTCTTTCTTTTTTTTAAAGACCTTTTCTCCGATATTTTTTATTTCTCCTAGTATTTTAATAGTAAGTACGAGTTACTATCGTATTTCCTAGAATTACGATTCGGCGTCCTCCTTAGTATTATCCTCGATCTATTAATTAAAGTCTTCTACTCGTCGTCGTAAGTCTTCCGAGGTAGTATCTTCCTATGCTTCGGGTTCCTCCGATATTTCTAAAATATCTTATCGTAAGAGGTATATCTATCCGAGGGGTTCTTCCGTTAACTCTCTAGTTTCTATTTACGTTTCCGGGATAATTTCCGCCTAGTATACTTCTAGTATCTATTCGTAATCGAAAGAATTACTATTATCGCGAGTTTATACGAGGTAATCCGTACTTAAATAGTCTAAGTCGCTTCCTCTTATAACCGTATTATAGAGGGGTCCTTTATATCCTATAGATATAAGTCGTTTCGTTATTCCGGCGTTTCTTCTACCTTTAGAGACGGGTTTCTAGTTTCTTTATTTCTAGCTTCGGTAGTCCTTAATAAAGTATCCGAGCTTCTTATAATTAAAGTACTTAACTTTCTTATTATCGCGTTATATAGCGTTTAATTCTATTAGTCCTATATACTATCTATAGGCTATAGATTAGTACTAAGTCTTATAGTAGTTATTATATTAGTATTTCTTACTAGTATTAGGGATATACGGTCTATAAGGGGGTCTATCGGTACCCTTCGTTCTTCGTTTCTCGAGTTATCGCTCGTATATTCGATTATTAATTCTAACCGTTATTTTTACGAATTCTGTAAAATCATCTAGTCGGTCTATTTTTACGAGTTCGTCTTTAACGCTATCTTTAAGGCCGTTATAGAACTATATTATTAATAGCTCGTCGTCCTATCCTAACTTAGCTACGAGCTACCGGAACTCTAAGAGGTAAGCGGAGGCTAAGGTGCGTTATTTATACTTAGAGAGGTCCCTTTCCGCTTATCGTTCTTTCTCCGGTTTACCGAAAGCTCCTTTAAGTTCGTTTTCGAAGTTTATATAGAGGTCGAATATACTCTTAGTTCTACTATCCTATTCCTTACACGGATTTTCCAAATAATCGCATAGGGTTAGTTCAAACTAAGCTAATACCTTACCTTCGAGTCGGCTAGCGATAAATCGAACCTTCTCTCCCTTAGTAGTAAACTAATCGTTATAGTATCGGAGATAGGTGCGGTAAGTAGTTAAGAATCTTTATAGGGTTCTTTTACTTCCGTCGAACGCCTTAGGTTATTTAAGCTTAACTTTCCCCTTTAGGGTATCTTTTCTTCCTTTATTAGCCTAGGCTAAATCGTTATACTTACCTTATAAGTCCTTAATAAGTTCTAAAGCCTTTACGAGTCTCTACTCTATAATTATAGGGGTATTAGTAAGAGCTATAATAAAGTATTAAATATTACGTAGCGGTATACGTTAAAACCGTCTGAATAAGAGTTATTAAAATATAATAATTATAGTAGTAATCTTTATAGAGTATCTTATTATAATCGTAGGGTTAATATTATTAGAGAGTATATATATATAGTGCTATATAATACTGCTTCGTTTATAAGTAATTAAAAAGAAATAATTCCTATTATCAGAATAATACTTAGATTAATAACTAAAGAGTAAACTATAAAATACTATCTAGATAATAACGACTATATCCTTTATATCTAGCTCTTCAGTTAGGTAATATATTAGATATATAATATCTAATATATCTAGTCCGCCGATATATTAGATATATAATATCTAATATATCTAGTAACCCTAACCCTAACCCTGAGTTATCCTGCTAACCGGAGGGTTCTGTACTTCTAGTGCTATTAGCTTAGTACCCTAGTATCCCGTTAGTCCTCTTAACGTTACCTGGTTAGGTACCCTTAACGCCTGTCCTTCTGGATTATAACACTTATAACAAACGGATAATAAGGTTACGTTAGTTTTTATAACCCGAATATTATTAGTAAGAACTACCGAGTCCTCCTCAGTCTAGATTGAACAATTCAAAGTATGCTGATCTATACTATTTTCGCTCTATTTTCTTTTTTCGATAAGATGATATTTCGTAGATAAGACTATAATAGCTCCCTTATACTATAAATAAGTTTGACCCCTCCCATGTTGTCTCTACTGTCCGTCTCATTGCACGCATCAATATCCCAATAGCACACGACACCCGCCTGACAATCTGCTGGAGCCAGTGTGCCATAAGTTTGTTCCGGGTTGTGGCACTCCAATTGTCAACCTATAGATACAGCATTATTCCATTGCCATCCTTTTCTTGTCCCCGCCCCCAATCTTTCATCCCTCACAGCGACCGGCACGTGTATTGCCGGGAGTCCAGGCGTGAGGCACATATAATTCTTGGGTATCGTCTGGAAACCCCACAACGATCAATACATAGGCGTGCTGTCTCGCATGTCCAAGTATCCCATATAGCGTTCAATATCCACATAATTGTTCAGGAAACAAATTGGATAGCATAAATGTCATAAACGGTCAAACAACCCGCAGTGCTTTTCAACAATATCAATCAGAGCCTAGGGACTCTACTGATACAGAGCTTAATAAGAACGCGAACTATAATAAGTGCTAGTCATGCCGAGAAATGCATCAAGGGCTACAGCTGTGGCCAGAAATCCACGAGATCAGAGAAGCTCGTCTGACATTCTAAAGCCTCCGCCCGCAACGAGTCTCCCGCGGTTCTTGAAATCAAAATGTCTTCCAAAGGTCAACGAACTAGCCAGTCGCTTCGCGCAGTATGACGGCCAACCCCCCAGGAGCGCAGTGATGGAGAATCTCAGATTTGTACGGAACAGGCTGTTGCCATATCTGGAGTTTGACGTAGCCAAGGAAATGACACCGAAGCTTGCGGCCTACGGCGTTGAAGAGATGCTTCATAACCTGAAAGACCCCCAAAACCGACTTCCAAGGGACGTGGCAGAGTACGCAGACGGCCTCTACCAAAAGTTTGAGGTGGAGAGCTGGGATGCCACCCCTAAACCTAAGGCTCTCGTCTTCACGGGCGAGCTACCGCCCGAAGACCACGCCATCTGGGGCGTCGACGGCATCATGCACGGCGCCGCCATGACCAAGGAGCCCGGCAAGAAGCTTGATTACAAGTTCGACCCGCGCTACAGCGACGAGCGGATCGATGGCGAGGTTTACGGCCACAACGGGCTCCGCGTCGGGGACTGGTTCCCCAAGCTCATCATCGCCAACTTCCGGGGGGCGCACTCCCAGCTCCAGCGGGGCATTTGCGGGGACGAGAACAACGGGGCGTACTCCATCCTCATCTCCAACCATTACAGCGGCCTCGACATGGACGAGGGCGATGTCCTGTACTACAGCGCCGAGGGCGCGAAGGGCAAGGACGCGCGCGAGAAGTTCGACCTGAAGGCCAACCAGGCCATGGCCGCCTCCCAGCGCTCCGGCAATCCGGTCCGCGTGCTGAGGAGCGCCAAGGGGGCTCGCAACCGCCACTTTGCTCCTAGTCGTGGGATCAGGTATGATGGGCTGTACGATGTCACGGAGATGAGGGTCTTGGTGAATGATAAGGGCAGTTTCTACCAGCGCTTCAAGCTTGAACGGAGGGGAGGCCAGCCTACTTTGGAGAGTATCCGGCATATCCCGACTGAACAGCAGAGACAGGACTTTGAGAGGATCAAGGAGGGTTACTAAAATAAATAAATAAAAAATGAATTGGTAGGGCTTCGATGTTCGGGGATCACAAAGTCTTGAAAAAGAAGAGTGGCAGTATTCTAGGGGCGATTCATATGGGAGGAAGACGAAGTGATAGTGTTTGTTGGGAATTTGTTCTATGTGCACCTCTTAAAATTGAAATCTGGTTTTGGTTGATTTTCAAGGTGGGAATTACATTTCTAGGGACACTGTCGGCTGCCTATTGGAATTATCAGCAGTATTTCCAAGGGTTATCTCGAAGAAGTCCTGTCGTTTCATCCTGGGACTGGGACGCGCAAAGATGGGCAGACACTCGTACGTTGCGGAAGCTATCCAGATCCAGGGCACTGGGATTATCAATCCATGTACCTAAATGACTAGATACAAAGCAATGAGCTCATGACTGACTTTATACCGCGCTCTGCAATTCAGGTACAGTAGCTGGTGGTGGTGGACGGAGTTACCTGCGCAATGAGCATATGACATGATGGCAAGTGACGCATGCCAGTATTGGGGTGTATAAGGAGAAACGTGGTTAAGCTCTAACCCTTTGCAGCGACTTTATAACGACAGAATACAGACGTTTCGTACCCAGCCAATCGGCGTCCTGCTGCCTGCACGTTGACAACGAGGGCGGCGCTGGAATAGCGGGATGGTCTCCTCAAGTCTGGCGGTAGTAGAGCTCTATCGTAGCTACCTACTTAAGTAGCTATGTATGTAGGCATCAAGACCTACGACGTCAAGGTCTACGACGAGGCGATATGGGCCCTTAATCGATGGTCTATATGATATGGCCGGCGATATTATAGTCAACGCGGCACCATGGAAAGAGGGTGGTCTGCTCTGAAGGATGGACACATCGTGAGTCAATGCTACGGCACACCGGCACCGTATGGCCCTAAATTGTAAGGGTTATTTTTCTCTGTGCACATTGATCACGAAGAATGAAACTATTTCCTGACTTCGTAATACTTCGGTCATCGGTAGTATCATGTGCCCCTATATATTTGGCGGCCACAGTTGATCCGGGCACCTGTCCTCAGCGAGCAGCCTGATCGAGATGCCACTACCATTTAGCCTGGAGCCGGCTGCCGAGAAGGAGGTCTAACCGCAAGTACATATGGACGTCCAGAGAGCGAAGGACGAACTTGGAGCTTTCACAGACGGTCGAAGATGTCGCCCCCGAGGCAGCTGGATCCATGGAGCATAATCAAAATATAATGAAGGGAGAGGACGTCGACACCATCACAAGCAACTCAGATGGGTATCGACCAGAATCTTATCTTGAACCGATCTACTCGGTCATCCCAAAGAATCAAAAGATCGTGATCATCCTCATCGTCGCAGTCTCGAGCATGTTCAGTCCCCTGACCGGCGCCATCTACCTTCCAGCCCTCGACTCCATCGCCAGCGACCTGAAAGTCAAGCCTGAACTCGTCAACCTATCCATTACCACATATCAAATCTTCCAGGGACTGGCACCGTCGTTCATTGGCTGCCTTTCAGATGTCAAGGGACGCCGCATTGCTTACATCACAACCTTTTCGATTTACCTCGTTGCGAATTTGGCTCTTGCCTTACAGGATAGCTATCCAGCTCTCATGGTACTTAGGTGTTTGCAGTCTGCTGGCAGCTCGACAACCATAGCACTGGGATCGGCCACGGTCACAGATTTATACACGAGAGCTGAGAGAGGTACATGGTCAGGGTACACGACGCTGGGAGTCTCGCTCGGCCCGGCCCTTGGCCCAGTCATTGGTGGTCTTTTGGATCAGTATTTGGGATGGCACTCCATCTTTTGGTTCCTCTTCATATTCGGTGGAATCCTCACCGTGACGATAGTGGTAATGCTCCCAGAGACAGGCCGCTCCGTGGTCGGAAACGGCAGCGTCCCTCCCTCGAAATGGAACCGCAGCATTATGCAGTGGTATCGGGCTCGAAATGGAAAACCTATCAATGGCGGGGAGTTTCACGCGGAGGATGCGTCGACCATACAGACACACAGGAGGCGCCCAAGCCCGATGTCATCTCTGTATATCCTTCTGGAGCTGGAAGGCGGCATCACTTTGGTATTCGGCGCATTCTTCTTTGCAGGATATTTCATGGTCATGACGACTCTGTCCGAGCAGCTGGACATACGGTTTGGTTTCTCGCCCGCTGTTACGGGGCTTTGCTACCTCCCCCTGGGAGTTGGCTCCATGATATCGCGATGGTCTGCCGGCAAGCTGTTCGATTACAACTTTCGTCGGCACGCCAGGCTTCTGGGGCAGCCACTTGACCTATCCAGACAGCAGGCGATCGAAACTTTCCCCATCGAGAGGATCCGGCTCGAGGTTTGCATACCCATGGTCTACATAAGCTGTGGCACGGTCCTCGCGTATGCGTGGACGATGGAGACACAATCCAATCTGGCTGGTATAGAAGTGGCGCTGTTCTTCATGGGGCTGTTTTCCTCTGGAGTTCAGCAGGGGCTGAACACTCTGGTTCTTGACACCCACCCCGACACCCCAGCCACTGCCACCGCGTCCAACAATCTCTTTCGATGTCTCCTCAGTGCGGGCGGCACTGCAGTTGCCCCTTTCATGATCGATAAGACTGGGATCGGGCTCATGGGCGTCTTCATCAGTGGCGTATGGTTGGTGTTGAGCCCATGCTTGTGGCTTGTCATGCTCCGTGGCCAAAAGTGGAGGGAGGACGAGCAGGCCAGACAAGAAATGAAAGGAGCAAGAAAGGGGCAGAGTGAATGCGAGACTGGATGAACACAGGGCCCAATGTTCCTTATATGTAATTATACAGTGGATTTTCCTGGTCCCCTCGTATGGCACACAACATCATCTCAACCGGGCTTCGTAACACGCCGACCTCGGGGGTTGCCAAGCTGGAAGATAGAGCTTCTACGTATCTAGGTAATTATCACCCAAAGCCCAACCGCCGGAATATATAGATAAGTTGGCCGGATACTACGCTGATTTGCCTCCACTACCAGCTTCCCGATTATGTATGTTATTACGGCCAAATATGTACCCTGAGTATATAGCGGACTAGAAAAGCCGGCCATGAGGTGGCCTTCCCTACGGCCTTGTCTCGGCATTGATATTGCTGATTTGACATGATAGAAGCGGCAGGGATACAGATTGCTATAAACAATGGCTGCAAAAGATCCATGGGACTTATCAGACCGTGAAACCAGATATTGAATCCCGATTGGTGGGTAACGCACTGTCTACCCTAGGGTAGTTATGGTTCCACATGGCAGGTCGCAGCTCATGAGGGGCATCTGGGGAGCTCGTCTGGGGAACTGGATCCGAGCCAAGTCGTCTTACTACAGCTTGATAGGACAAGATAAGGTTTATCTATTCCAGTAGTAATATTACTTACCTCTGCAATATCGGTGAGACCATAGGGACGTGATGTTTGATATTTACATGTAGTCCTCGACAATGAGTTCTGGTAGACAATATCTTCAGACTACGTTCGGATCGAATAAGCCTACAGTTCTGCAACATCGCACACCACGCACCGCCGTGCTTCCCTCCCATCATGGATTCGCTCGATGGATCCGAGAAGAAGCCCATGGCTACAGGGCCGTCCAGTGACGAGGAGACACAGGCCCCGGCGACGCTAGGGACGGTCACCGAGCTTCATGATCTCACGGTGCTGGGATACAAACCAGAGCTACGAAGGAACAGGTCCATGTTCACATTGCTATTCCAGTCCCTTGCAATTGCAGCAGTAAGTAGATACACAACATTGTGATCGCCCTCGCAAGATACGCTGTGTTCATGTTTGCTGCCACAGATACCATACGGCTTCGGAGGACCCCTGATCAGTGCCATATATGGCGGCGGTGAGACTCAGCTTTCGCCTGTGAGATAAGATACTGGCCCAGCATGCTAACGTGGATGACAGGTCAGCTTCCCATGTTCGTAGGCTGGCTGGTCGTACTCATAGTCGACGAGTGTGTGGCACTCTCCCTCGGCGAGTTCGCCTCCCGATATCCGACCTCAGCTGGGCCTTATTACTGGTCATTCCAGCTCGCAAGCCCTAAGTTTCGAACAGTGCTCTCCTTCATCACCGGGTGGACATGGCTGATTGGGAACTGGACCATCACCCTGAGCGTCAACTTCGGGTTTGCCTCCCTGGTAGCTGCGACAGTGGCGCTGTACCACCCTGACTGGACACCCACATCATGGCAGCTGCTCTTGATATTCTATGCTATCTGCCTGATAACATTCGTGATAGTTGCGTATGGAAATAAGGTGCTTCCTATGGTAGACACCATTTGTGCAGCCTTCACCGCCATCAGTATCCTGATCACCCTGATCTGTCTTTCAGCGAAGGCTTCTGTAGGGAGGCACTCCGTCAGCGATACACTGGTGAGGATCATTCCTCCACAGGAAAGCAACTATAGCACTGACAGACTACTTATAGGGATACTATGATACGACCCTGTCAGGATGGGGAGGGTTCTCGTTTTTCATCGGCATTTTGCCTGCGGCGTACACGTAAGTCCTCGACTGCCAGAGATGTTGCCCATCGTGGGAAGCTCTCTAACGACAAACAGATTTTCCGCGATCGGCATGATCACGTCCATGGCCGAAGAATGCGGCGATCCGACGACAAAGTTGCCCAAGGCCATATCCCTATGTGTCCCTGTGGGGGGCATCGCCGGGCTATTCTTCATCATCCCCATCTGTGCTACGATGCCACCGCTTGAGGATATCATGAACGCGCCTGTCCAACAGGCTCTTCCTTACATCTTTGGAGTTGTGATGGACTCTCCGGGTGGCGGACTTGGACTCACATTTCTAGTCCTAGTAATCACGCTGTTCTGCTCGATCTCCATCACAGTGGCCGCGTCGCGGTGTACCTGGGCCTTTGCTCGTGACAATGCCATTCCCTTGGCTCGAGTGTGGTCCAAGGTCGATACTCGCCACGGAACGCCTATTTGGGCATTGACGTTGGTAAGTTTCGAGTCCCGTGCCAGAAGCCCGCTGCTGCCCCCGAGAAAACTTCCCCGAGGACCCTTATACGGTCCGCTCTCGCGTATGAATACTGACTTTGTGTGCGGCAGACAACTCTTGTAGAAGTGCTCCTTGGTCTGATCAACCTTGGTTCCTCCTCGGCCTTCCTCGCCTTCGTCTCCGTCGGTGTCATCGCGCTGGCTGTGTCCTACGGCATCCCGATCTCCATATCTCTCTTCCATCGCCGCAAGGATGTGAATGACGCCCGCTGGACAATGGGTAAGACACTAGGATGGATCGTCAACATTATAGCTCTATTGTGGATCATGTTTGAAGTCGTTCTCTTCTCGATGCCGACAGTTCTGCCCGTGACGGAAGGCAGCATGAACTATGCCATTGTGGTGTTCTTCGGATTCATGGCCATTAGTGCCATCTGGTATGCTATTCATGCTCGCAAAGGTAGGATTTCAACTCTCCTCCACCCTGATCGATACTTGCTAGGTGATATGGCTAATGCTGATTTCGTGATAGTCTACAAAGGACCTCCGGAGTCGGACGGTCTCACTGTTACCACTTGACAACTCTATACCTATGCTTCATCAAGGTTCAAGCCCTGGAAAAACCTGACAAGGGGGAGCTCCCAATCGTCTGGGTTGGCCGGGATCAGAAGTGTCTAGGTTGGTTCCTGACTTTGGCTCGTCGGTTAGACTATTTTGTACCGCAATCAACCCTATGCCGTCTCATTCACAGTTGAGGACTGCTCAGCGTCATCGCTTTCCAAGTCATCCATGTGTTGTCGTGCCCAGGGACTTCTCTCCCTCAGCAACCGTCCGTATTTACTCCACACGAAGGGAATTGGCACAAGGATGACAGCGAGCCCGGCGAGTAGCGTGCCGGCCACTTGATTCCCCAGTCCAGTAAAAAGACTGTGTGCAAAGAGAGGGAAGCACGCGCCGAAAAGATTCCGTATGAGGCCGATGCCTGCAAGCGCCGAAGCTGAGTAGACCTTATAGGAGTCCTCGGTATATGTGAATGTCCTGAATTCGGTTAGTAGACTTTTCTTTATGACAAGAACGAGGAGGGGTTGCATGAAGCCAACTGGGGGTGTCAGTAGAAGGTTTGTATTCTTGACTCACATGAGGATTAGAGTGTAGAAGCTAAAGCCCCAAAGTGATGACGCCAGGACGGGAAAGATGGGATGTGTGCTGGGACTAGATGCGCCAGCGAAGAAAAATAAAGATACAGGAAACACTATAAAAAGCTGGTCAGCATTAGAGTTTCGAGGTAGCCAGAAAAGTCCACCCACATATTGCCGCGAGCTTAGGAATGGGCCCAACTCGAGCTTCCGGCACATTCTTTCCGCCAGAATCGTGTACTCGTTTTTGGTAGTATTTCTCTTGCCAGATATTCACAACCGGGCCCAGACTGATGCCACAGACAATGCCAAGGAAGCATATACCCACGCCGATGGTGTCAAAACCGTGGCCCTGACCAAAAACGAGCGCAAAAGCTGTGTTAAACAGAAAGCTCAGCCCGTACAGATATCCATTGTACAGAGCAGCACACAGAATGATGGCCTCAGTACCCAAAAATCGGAACGGCCTGGCAAGGGCCACCGTGAAGAGTTCCTTTACGCTTCTCTTCTTCAGGCTTTCGGGTAAAATGATGTCCCTATCGCCGTTCATACTGCGTTCTTGCTTTGCTCGCTTGCCAAGCAGGATGCTATGCCGGGTCTCTCCGCAGTACAGCAGTGAAGCCGACATGATGACCCATAGGCTCCCGCAAATCCCAAGCAAGGCCCAGAATACATCCCTCCAGCCCCTATGCTGAGCAACAAACGACATCAAGAAGAAACCAGTTGGCGATCCGCACGTAGCTGCCCACAGATACCAAGACATTGCTGGACCGGTGTCGTGCGGATGATAGACATCTGCGATCGTTCCACCAAAATTTGCTATTGATGCATTAGCAAACACCGAGTAATATGAGTCATAAGAGCTTGACTATGCCAGTTCTTACCAATGGTCACTGACGCGAAGTAGCCGGATAGTAGTCTGATGGGAAGGAAGACTGCGAGATTTGGGGATAGAGCTGATGCAGCCAAAAGACACAAGTAGATGAAGTATGAGTAGATGTAGACTGGACTTCGGCCATAGTACTTCGGGTATGTTAGCCACCAGACATCATTCAGTAAGTAAATAAAGAAACCTTTCTGTAGGCTCACCTCAGAAAGGGGGGCCAGAGTCATAGGGCCAAACGCCAGACCCAGCACGTAGACAGACAAGCCCAGAGCACCCAGGCCAGACGGCAAGCCAAAGTCATCAGCAAATTTAGTGCTCGCTGGAGAGAAGCCGGAGGCACCCCAGCTGACGGATAAGTCGATGAGGACGATGGGACCAATCAGAAGCCACTTCTTCCAGCGAGGCCAGTTTCTGGGGTCTTCTGGGTCACCGGGAGAGAAGTGCACGACCGTCGCGGTATTTACGGGATCAGCACCCGCTGATTTGCTGTTTCCAGTACCATAATCCTGCCTTGGGCCTGTTGATCCCAGGAGAGGCTGCTGTGACGAATCTCCTTCTGAAGGCATCGTTCGGGAAATTCCCAGGTTGGAGTCTGAATGTAAGTCGGGGCAACTTGGAAAAGACAAGAGGGGACAACGGAGGACGTCTTTTTGTTGATTCCCAATTCCCTCACCCTCGACCACTCTTATCAAGCAAGTGGGCTGGGTTCTACCGGCACCGGTTCATCGAGCTTCGAGATAAGGTCGGTTTTCGAGAGGGGGGCCCGGGTGTGTAGTGTCACGCAGGCTTATGCTAGACGAGCAGCCAAGAATTTCGCTATCAAAACAGTCAGAACGAGAATTGGCTACGTGTTTCGAAGCTCGGTTACTTGATATGACCAGATCGCTCAAATATGTAGCTGTCTCGACATTTGCGTCACGAGGGGTTTGACAGACTGAGTGATCATGGTCAGTCAAGTGACGTTGTGTTGCATCTCGTTGGCACATGACGTCGTTTCCTCCAGTTGTAGTCGTTCCCCTAACCCTTATCTTTAACACATTCGATGCCCTTCATGAGCTCCAGCTTCGGACACCTTAGGACAAAAATTGGGAACTCTTGTAGATCGCCCAGTCGGGTTTCCTCGAATTCCAGTCACTCACCATTCATTCCTTGGCGGTGTTGAAGGCCCTAGAACCTTTTTGCGGAGGTAACGAGGTGGGCCCCGTTCCAGGATCTCTATTAGAGGATCAGAGAAAGAGTCGGGGGCCCATAGACCCTAACCCTACAGACGTCAATCGCTCACCAGAACTCCACCGTCTACATTGATTAGCCACTTGACCGATGTGAAGTATTTGTTGTTTCGTTCTTTGGCGACGACAACTAGAAAAATATGCCATAACATATTAGGGAAGGATGTGGTAGTGCCCAAAGCGAGACGCACAACAACGCCCTGAGGCACCACGCCAGCAAGAGAGCCTTGTGATAAGCAAGTCCAAGGTAAGCCGTCACGGAGGGCGGTTCAAATTATCCAAGGCACCAAGGAAGGAGATTATGCCCCTGTTTCACGTAGTGGATGAAGTTACGTGGATGAAGCAATGCAGCATTTTGTTGTCCGCAACTTTTGAAAAGGGCAGAGAGAGGAAGATCTTTTGACGTGACGAACCCTAAGACTTCATCGGGCGTCTTCCAAGCTTCACTTTCTTGAATAGAAGCCGGAATCTGATGATCGATAGATAGTATGACTGATTTATGTATTCGAGGCTGTGCGACTTGAGGGTTGGAAATGGCTTGCACTTTGGTAGTGCTTTCAATATCCACTTCCTTCACATGCTGCGACTTTTCCTCCTTTCCTTCCAAGAGCCACTTTCCCCGGCAAACTTTATCGACAACGCATGTAAGCTCCTAGTAACTCAATAAACTTGCCATTCTAGAGGTCAAATAGCCGAGAAATACCTAGAACATCTCGTATCTTCATAGTAAGCTATAGCTTCTGCTCAGGGGCAGGTGTGCATATTCCGGCGGCGTTGACCCAACTAATGAACGATCCCGTAAAGACCCTACACAAACTTAGAACTACGTCAATGTTGCATGAGATTGGCGGAGACTTAGTCATCTTAAAGAGTAGAGCAAGTTACACACTGCATACTGTATGTGTTCAATAGTTTCAAATTGTTTGCAGGCCATGTGTGACATGACAGAGCATGCCATGATTACGTGGTTGAGAGCACAAAGCAAAAGGGCTGGGGGAATTTTGAAGACAAAAAGGCAAAAAAGTTTGTCTAAATCCTTAAGGTGGAACGGTAGCCACCTCATCTAGGCTTTAAGAATTTGCCCTCACGGGCGGAAGCCTAGACAGGATATGAACCAGCCCCCGGGAATCGAACCCGCAGTCACTGCAGTATACCACCGCGTCTAAATCGAAAGTGTTTGTTGACCGCGATATACCACTGGACCACTGGAGCTGGTAACTTGGAAGTGTTTGCAACCTTGATAAAGGAGGGGCTAGTGGGTGGCTGCCTGGAGAGTTAGGTTCGGATGAAGTTGGGGTGAAGCGAAAGCTACGGCAACCCAGCTTCGACCACCCAGCTTCGACCGCCGCCTCACGCCTTCAACTGGTGACGGCACTTTCAGCGGGCTGAAAACCATCTTCAACTCTGTCTGCAAGATTGTCAACACATGATATCTGTAACATAACTACTACAGATTGCTACATTTATTGAGGAGGTCCAGTACGTAAAGTCATAGCGACCGGTAGAGCGGAGGGACCAACACATTCGGCTACTATGATGATACCAATATGTAGGATGGTCTCACTGGACAGCCCGTCTTGAAGCAGTCACTTTCTGGCACAGGGGGAATGCTCAGTTGTCAATGTGTATTTTGCATTTTCGGCAGCTGGTCTCGCTCATGAGACTTCTAACTAATGCATGGATAGATGATTGTGGCAACACAAAGGCCCGGGCCTGTACTCCTACTCCAACTCCAACTCCATCATGTCCTCCTCAACAGCATTCTCGAGGTCCTCCATTG
The DNA here is from genome assembly GCA_003795315.1 of Cytospora schulzeri. Lineage (NCBI taxonomy): Eukaryota > Fungi > Ascomycota > Sordariomycetes > Diaporthales > Cytosporaceae > Cytospora > Cytospora schulzeri. The sequence goes on along the minus strand of LKEA01000013.1, from coordinate 646,752 downwards.
CCAGCTGGGCAAGGATGGCGCCGTAGGCCTCAGTCTCGGCGCTCTCCATCTCCACATCCTGGCCACTCTCGGCGGCATTCTTGTCGACGTTGCCAATTTCAGCACTGGTGGCTGACTGATGATTCATCTCCTTGACAGGGTTGTAGTCTTCCTCCTCCTCCTCCATGTAGTGAACCTCTCCGGCGGTATCCTTCTCCTCGATCTGCTCCGCCATATCGCCGATCATATGCGCGGCTAGGTTGTCAGCCTTGTCGCTGTGAATGACCCCAGCAGCAGCGATAAAGCTGCTGAAGCGGTCGACGGCCTTTGCGGTCTCGCACTGGTAGTGAATCGAGCGCAAGAGCTGTTCCTGGTCATGGTTGCCGATCCAGATCTCTCGGGCCTCCAAGATCTTGAGAACGAACCGGTAGACAGTGGCCTGGTGGATGTCCTTGAACATAGTCTGATCCTTGGGCTCACGCCAAAACAGGGCAGAGTGGGGAATCTTCCCCTCGACAGCCATGATACGATAGCGTGCATATTCCAGGCCCTTCTGGATGAGCAGAGCGATCTCCTGATCGAAATCCTTCTTGGTGGGATTCTGGTACTTCTTATTCAGCGCCATCATGATCTCAGCTGCCTCCCATCCGGGGAGAATGCAGCGGGCGCCTGGTTTATTGATGTCGTTCTGTAACAGAAAAGTCTGTTAGCGTTCTATCTTTGTACAACGGAAGACAAGCATGATTGAAGAGACTCACGATGAACTCGTAGACCATGCCATTCTTGGGAAGCATCTCCACCATCTTCATCTTCAGATTGGGGTTCTTTGGCGCCATGGTGATGGATACTCGCAATGGCGTAGGTAATTGATATGATGAGTGATTGAGGTTCAAGACAAAAATTGAAGGTGGCGAAAGGTGGAAGCGAAAGTCAGGAATGTTAATCAGTGAAGACAAACGTCGAAAGTCGTATTTGGTACAAAGGAAGAACGTTGGAAATATCAGTGAGAGTAGCTCACAGAAGTTGATGTCAGTGGTAGCAGCAGCGTTAGGCTTTTCCCAGAGAGGACGTAGAAGGTTGCTGAAGGAGCTTGGAATGAATGCACACTGAATAGTAATCACTGCTTCTAATCCAAAGGAAGCACTGGCCCCATCTGATAGCGAGGCACTCTCTTTATCTCTGCAGCTGCCCAGGTGCCAGCTGAGCCCTATATGGCCTGCCGAGCGGAACTTCAGATGGCGGAGGCCATCCCATTCCCCCGCCCCTTTTCAGAGACAAATAGCTGTCTTCAACCTCTTTGCCTGAAGTCTAACCTACTGCCAAGCTCACGAACCTCCTGGGTCCCTCAGGGCTGACCGGGCGACGCGTCGGAAACATGACGCGATGGTGCTAGTCCATGAGCGCGTCTTTAGGTACTGAATAGTTTGTGTGTATGATGAGACCATTACGGTATATGTAGACGGTACTATAAAAGACTACATGAAGAGGTATAGGTACCGCGCCCAGTCATCGATATCCCTCTCCTTCCCCATCATGGGCAATCCATGGATGATGACATCGCGCCCCGGGGCACTATATCATCTCCACGCAGTCAATTGCGATACCACCACTCAGGTAATCCGTACCCGTGCTTCCCGTAACGATGTTGATTGTCAAGACCTGCCAAGAGCTCGTCGAGGCCAACCAAGCCGTGGCCGGAACCGTATACTCCAACACGACATTGTTGCCCCGATACGTCCCAACGGTTAAAGATCGCGTCGAAGCTTGCGTAGTGGCACTGGGTATTGAGCTCGTCCACGAGTTTACCGTGATCTGTGGCCGCCCATTGATATAGGCCTCCGTGATGCCGATCCGGACCGTGTGTGCCGCCGTGAGCTGGTCGGCAGTCAGCCGGAAGTAGATGACGTGGCCGTTGTTTATGTCCTGCCACATGTACGATGGGAAGCTCGACGTTGCGGTCGTGCCCACGATAAAATTTCCGACGTCCCAGGAGTCGATACGGCTGTCCGAGGGGTGCATGTAGGTGGGCTTCCATGGGGTGGTCTCGAAGTTCAGGAACCCAGAGGGCGTACCGTCCCAGTCTCCAATGCGCCAGATTGCGGTAGTGTCGCTCGGGTCGACGCATGTGATAGTGTTCAGGGCGGTAGTGGAGCCGGCCGTGATGGTCACACTTGAAGTATACACCTCGAGCTCATCCTTGTAGACCGTCAGGGTATAGGTACCAGGCAGGGCCTTGCTGATTTTCCAAGAACCACCAGATGTAGCGGCGGTCGTCCAGTACTGGGCAGCCGTGTTGGACAAGCCGACAGTGTACGTTGACGCGCTCTTCATATTAGACAGTCCCACACCAGCAACGGCACCTCGGCCAGAGGAGGTAACCCAGCCGTCAATGCCCAGGGTGTCAAACCAGCTCCAGTCAGCATTGCGAGCGAAGAGGGCGGTGTTGGGCGTGCCCCCATCGGTGAAGGCAAGAACAGAGGGGCCTTGCAGCCCGAAGCGCTCGGGATCGGTGTGGCCCATGTTATAGTAGTAGATGTCGTATAGGTCTTCGCCACTGCTGTCGGCACGGCGCTGAAGAGACCGGAAGAAAGGACCGCCGGAAGCCTTCTCGTGATTGGAGCGAATCATGTAGATTCCAACATTGCTTTTTGACTTTCCGACATAATCAACTGCAGGGAGATAATCAGTTTCCAGATCACATATGGATCTCTTGTTCTGAGGTAACACATACAGTCCTTGACACGGCCATATAGCCCCCCATTGTAGTGCTTCGACCACGTGGTCCCATCGCTGATGGACGAGACATCAGAGGCCTCTATGTAGGAAGAGCCATCTGGATAGAAATCCGAATCATCGCTGCTGGATTCATCGGTATCGTAGGAAAAGGTACCGCCTGGCATACGAACGATATAACGGTGGACAGTGACGGAGTCATCAGCCTTGTTGGTGAAGATGTACACATTGTTGTTTCCATATCTGACGAAGAGGTAGTGCTTGAGAGTGCCGTAGGTGACAGTGACCTTGATGATATACGCCGGGCTGGAGAACTCCTCGATGGTTACGGTACTGGCTCCGAGTCCGGACTCAACCTGAGTATTCTTGCCACTGTAGCCGTTGTACTCGACCCCCTGTATGTCGCGTGGTGATCAGCATGCATACTACTCTTCTCGTATGATTCCCAGCCCTATAAGGCTGTTCATAGAAGGCGACAGTTGCTGCAAAGAGGAGGGAGGCTGCTTCATACATTGTACTTCATCGATTGAATATCGCCATTCGTCTTGCTCACTTCGATCACCAGCTTTGAGCCGCTGTCGATGGTATAATAATCGCCGTTGTCAACGTATCCAAATGATGCTAAAACGACAGTGGCAAAGAGAGACCAGAGGATGGACAGTACGAACATCTTGGAGAATGTTTAGATGCTTCCCAAGACAGGGCTTGGTTGAGGCTCTATTGCGGTGAAGGTAAGGATGATGCCGCAGATGAGACCGTGATCCATGAGAGCTCAGGAACAGACTGGCTAATAGGGATGGGATGGTTATATCTCCCCTCCAACCGCGGAATACGCCGGTCGAAGCACCACGGGCTTCCCATCATCAATCTCGCATGGCAACTCAGTGGCAGCGGACTGCTGTTGGTTGTCCAAGCGTAACCCCACGCCGTACGTGGGTCCATGTGCATTGCGCCCTTCAGTCCAGTCTTGTCCGATCGGACGAAACAAAGGAGGGAGCTTAGGAGCATGCCAAGTGGTAGACTCTGATCACGGGACCAACAGGAAGGCGGAATTTGGAGCACCGGCGGGCTCTGAAGAGAAGTCATTTCCGTGACCTTTGTGGGGATGGACATCTGAAAGGCCGTACCGGGATTCGAGGAAGAATATACCTGTAGAAAATAGTTGGCCTTGGCGGTGTCAGACTTTCCTCTTCATCCTCTAAACAGGAGCCGGTGCCTGGTAAAAGAACCCTGGATCCAACGTTCAATCGGGCATGATCATGGCCTCACATACGGAATAGTGATCTGTCAGATGTTTCTAGCTCCAGGAGGCGTTCAGGATGCATGACAAGTGCCGGTAATTTTATTCCCGAAAACGGATTGGGTGGGTAAACAAGGTGAGCACATGATGTTTTCCCAGCAAAGGTTATTTAGAGGGTCCCCGAGCAATTGGTGGATAATCCGCCTCCCCTTACCCTTCGAGAAGCTCTTAAGCAGACTTCAAGTTTCACACCTGCCCCCCAAGGAAGGCTCTTGGGCTCCTTGCTCGGCTTATTTCCGTCTGTTTTACCCTCCCTTATAGCTTCTGTTATCTGCTACAATAAGTATTGAGGTTTCGCCTTCCTCAATTGTCGTCTCACCTGGGGTGAGTTGGCCCAGACCTCGACGCGGCCCCCACGGACACTTGAAACTGACTAATATGGTCCTGCAAATTCGGCAAGTTGCCCGAAACCGCCACAGGGTTATTCTTGTGGATTGTCAGTTATAAATAATAGGGGTTGTTTGGAGTGCCACTGATAAATCGAAAATTTGTGGTCTATGTTCAACGAATCATACATGAATTTCAAGCAAGCGTGACTTCGGTAGCCAAGATGTGTAAGGTTTGGGGCCAGCCAAAGTGATTTGATCAATGTTGTCGAGGAATAGTCTTAGTCTTCATTGTTTTCACCATAAGTACCAAGAGAGGGACATGTATTGAGAAAGGGCTTCAAACACATGAGCATGCCCTTTGAGCCTTAGCCAAAAAGGGATTTCTAATCATTACGCTTCTGCGGTGTGCAGAGTGCCACTCTCGAATGTTCACAAGTGTTGCCACACACCTGAGCGTTGGACAAGATCTTAAGGCAAGTGTCAACAATCTAAATCTCGGCATGTTCCTTTTGCTCAAGATCCAACAGCTCCGTTGTTTTGTTTGTCTAATCCAGCTCGTGACCCGTTTATATACATTTAGGGCGGGATGCAATTACCCAACATGTGAGCATTCATCCTCTTCAACGACCTTTGCCAGCACTACGCACGAATGGTTCCAATGGAAACACTTCCTTCTCCGGGGTAACTCCACCATAAATCTGATCCCATCTCCACTGGATGACTTCTGGTGTCTTCCAGGCGTACTCCGGATCCCGCAGCCAGAACCGGAGGAGATGTCGTCTGGATGAGTGTCAGTCACAGTCACGGCGCCACACACATCAAGCACTCATAAGAGGGGATCACTGGAAAAACTCAAGGTTAGACGTACCGCTTTTCATCGCTGTCAACAAAGCCATCTCGGGCATGGAAAATCGAGAGATTGTTGACGTATTGGATGTCGCCCTTCGCGAAGTGGGTATTGACGCAGAACTTGTCACCTAGGAAGTGCAAAGCATCAAGTGCCTCGGCTTGAGCCTCTGTGATGGGTGGGACTTCAGGGTTTCGGGGAAGGTGACCAAAGCCAACGAAGTATCTCCGGCCATACTGGAGAGACACACGCTCTGGTGTCGTATCCGTGGCTGGATGATGGAACATGAGCGGTCGTGGAGTGAACTTCTGCTTGGCGTCTTTTTCGAACCTGTTTGGCGACATGTCAATAACAAAACGGTCGTGTGACCTGCTTGTCTACATCCGCGGATTGGGAGATACGACTTACACCTCCATATCCCACGATTGGCTGAGCGTATGTATCAGATCCGGACGCTTTGACGCGATCTCATTGTATACTCTCCAGGTAGAGGCCAGCTTGCTCGCACCGCCCTCAAGAGCAGTCTCCAACGCGAAGAGACTGACGATGTCACCCGAGTCCGTGTGAAACACCTGCTTGTCGGTGGTGTAGGCTGGGGAGCCGATACTGCTCTTCATGTTGGTGAGGTAACTTAGATCCTTGATGTGAGTAAGCACAACGTCGGCAGGGCTATCATCATAAGGACTCCTGTGGTCCTGACGACCTCGCTGGGCGGCTATGTGTGCTGATATGCCAGTGTAAATGATGATGTTCTCCTCTCTCGTGTGGTCATCGACACGAATTCCCCGGATGACGAAGAATCCATGGCCGAAGTGCAACTCATGAGAAAGGCGACGAAGTTCCGCGTGGACCTTGGGAAGAGGAAAGGTGTCCCTGGTAATGTGCGCAAGGGGCAAGTTGAGAGCTGATGTACATCGTCAGCAAGCAACATTGAGGCGCACATCGCAACGAAGCTTCAGGGATCAGGACTCAACTCACATTTGAAGTGCTTCACAGCTTCGTCAATCTCAGCCAGCTGTTCCTCGTTCAAAACATAGGTCCAGTCATATGTCTCGGCAAGCGTTTCGCCCTCCCAGACCATGTCGCCCTTCAGCTGGTCTGGGAAGCCTTCCGGCACTGTAGTCGGCAGTCTTTCGGTCGCTACTCTCCGGGCTGCCCGTGCCTGATACTTGGCATAGTCCGGGGCATAATCAATGTCCGGCTGGCCTGGGGGAGCCTTGGCCGTAGGCGTAGGGAACGCGGAAGCGACCGGGTTTACTAATGTAGTGGCCATGGTGGCGAATATTGATGTCAAGCCTGGATAGTTGAACGAACCTCTAGAGCGTACAAGTGGAGGACCTTTGCAATATTATATATTACCTCGAACTCTGTATCCCGTCGCGATGAAATTTCTCAGAAGGGTGTTGACGATAGGGGCTTGCCCGAATCGGCTTCGTCATTGTGGGTGGAGATTGCGCCATACAGCACTCTGGGGTTTGTATTCGTCCAGGAGACGCGTGAGGATGTAGTCTTGAATGGTGTGCAGGAGATATCCACTAAATCTGCGAGGAACTGCCGACAGTACCTAAGTAGGTAGGAGACGAGTTCCCCTCTTGCACAATGTAGTGTGTGGAGAAGTACAGATGCATGGGCGATCCTCCTTCGCTGCATCGCCTTGGAACCCCTGGAATCACACTCCTAGTAGGCGATCCACAGAAACGAGAAACAAACCATTCGTTGAGCTGGATTACCTAACTTCTGGAGATGTAGCAGTAATGCGAAACAGGCCCCTGTGTCCCGGATGGCTTGTCCTTGTGGTTGATTATTCCGGGTGCGATTGGGAATGGACTCAATTCCAAGGCTTTGCCAGTTTGAGGTGTTGGTACCGTGACGCAAGGGCAGCAAATTTGACCTCCCCCTTTGTTTTGGGCAGGTACAATAATGGTCTGAATCCCGACGCAAACGAGCACTGCAAACAATTGAGACACTATTCATCTCAGGTTTTGGGTTCAAGAGTTAAGCACCGTCCAAGCCCGAGACTGCTGCAAAGGGCGTCTCACGTGGATGCAACCTTTGGGTGTCAAAGCGAACAGCAAGATGACTTGCACGAGATTTGGTCCCGGACCACGACAATACACGCCGTGGTTCTAGTCGTATTGGTATATGCTGACATGAGTGCGGATCAATGCCTGGAAGATACTTATGTACATAGGTACATGTAAACATTAATTCATTCATGGTAGGAAAACAGTCCACCTCTTCCACCACTAATTACCTTATTCGACCACGCCAGCTGACCAGGCTTTGATACCGAGTCGACATACATACCTATCTTCCTTGTAAAAGATCTGAAGAGTAGCAAACTCACTTAAGTAACGTATCAGTCATCCAAATCCACCGTCTTGTATATCCCAACTTGCATCATCTCCTCAAGCTGAAGTAAACCGACTATTCTCCCTGACCTTCCTCCCATATCTAGAAACAGACCGTATATTCAGCGAAAAGCTCTCTCTTACATACACATCTGACCGGAGAGGAGTAGTGGGAAGCTGGATAGTAGGTGCTTCCCTCCAGGGCTCCCAAGTCCAGCCCGTGCCCAGCTGGGTCCAAGACTGCGAAAGTCAAACAGTTCTGGTAAACAACACGGAAATCAGCGGCCCAACGCGGCCACCGTCCTCACAGTCGCCCTCAGAAATTCGCACGCTACAATACCATCCTCAACAGCAACCCGACCTCCGTCGCCGTCCTCACCCACGCCTTCGCGCCCGTGCTGCGTCCGGCCACGTCCCCGGAGGTCATCAATGCCTCGTCTGGCCTCGGCAGCATGAGGAACGCGCTGACGTGCAATATGGGCAGTGTCCCCGCCTACGGCGCCAGCAAAGTCGGAATGAATGGGCTTAGCATGCACCTGCAGGTTGAGGAGAGCGACTGTGTCGCATCGGGCGTCCGTGCGGAGGAGCCGAAGATCAAGAGGTTTGTTGTGGCGCCGGGACTGTTGCGAACTTTTTTCACGGGATATTCTGATAAAGGGAGGGAGCCCAATGAGGCAGCCAAATGATTGTGACGTTGTCGTTGGTAGAGCTGTCGAGAAAAGTAATATGCGCAGTTTATTAATTACCTGGGACACCTCTCTTTAGTGACTCATGCTCTGCGGACCTGGCAATGGAAGCAGCTGAGCACATCTACAGCAGGCAGGCTATCATGTCAGCACAAGCAGCCATTGGTTGGTAATTGAAGATTGTCCAGGTCTCGCACTATTGCAAACGTGTACCTAGGTAGCATTTGGTAGGCCTCCTGCATGAATGTAACCTCCGAGCTATTATGAAGGCGAATGGCAAAGACCTAGCACTGGCCCTTGGATCCGTCAGAGCCATGACAGAATACAAAATGGCTCTACTACTTCTAACGGACAATAATAGTAGAGCATCTCTGACCAAACCTTGGAACCAAACGCAGTTGTACGTTGGCGGTTACACCTCAGCACGGGAGCCCTTCCAAGGTTGGAACTCAAATGCCCTGACAATCTTGGAAGAATACGAGTAACTAGGTATTATAGACATTGACGGTGTTATAGTGCCTATGAGGGTTAGGGCTACCTAGGTATCTACAGACCTACCTAGGTACTTACCCACTAAGTACCTAGTATGTAGGTCTCGAGTACATCACCTGGGCAGGCACTACACGTACCCAGGTACCTATCACGGTCGTCTCGTTTTGTTTGTTTCTTCCTAATCTCATATCACAACCTTGGAACAAACGCGTTCAATCTCTCCTCTATTCCACCTCAAAACAACCACCATCGAGCTCGGTGTTTGAGTGTTCTTGGTCTCACAGGTCGCTTTCCACCTTACCCCAGTCTCTTATACCGTTAGGTTTGTCCCGTACACTCAGTATTTCCCAACGAGTGTCTGCAACAATGAATGATGGGACAGACAACCTCATTTTCCAGTTGCAGCTGGAAGATCTGCAGGAGATCTCCTCCAAGTTGAAGGGCAAACAACGAGCTGGAGAAATCAGCGACCTCGAACATGCCTTGAACCTACAACGAATCGAATTGGAATCCAGCATAAGATTCAAGTCAGACAGACAAATGTGCAAGAGTATCGCCAACGCGGTTCTCCAGGACGGCAAGGTGATCAATGTGTTGAAGGCACAGGAAGACCAAGCTGCCGCCGACAGGACCTTGGCACTTCGGTCACGAGGAGGCAACATACCACCGTCACGCAATACTGGCGGCGCAAGACAAGGGCCGGGGTCCAAGACTGAAGGGCGCAACCTTGACGACGATATCCTCCAGCAGATGGCAGCATTCAACATATTCGATCGGAACAACGACAATGATTGTGAGGGTACCCAGCCAGAGTCATCCACCTGGGGTGCGAGTCGGGCCAACGATTCGAAGCATTACCAACACACTCCCAAGATCCAATGCGTCAGCTGTTTAGACCACGTTGAAGTCTCCGACATAACTCGAGCTCCATGCTCTCATGAGTACTGCAGTGGGTGCCTCAGGGAACTTTTCAGCCGATCTTTGACCGATGAGTCCTTGTTTCCCCCTCGCTGCTGCGCTCAACCCATCCCAGCAGAAGCCAATCGCGATGTCCTGTCGTCCAAGCTTGTGGGAGAATACCATGCGAAGAAATTGGAAATGGATACACCTAACCGGACCTACTGCCATAAACCCAGCTGCTCTACGTTCATTCCGCCACGCTTCATCCAGAAGGACGTGGGAACTTGCGTTCGATGCAATGCAAAGACCTGCATCATCTGCAAGGGCGCTTCGCATAAAGGCGATTGCCCGGAGGATCCAACAGTCCAACAGTTACTACAAGTGGCGATTGAGAATGGATGGCAACGTTGCTACTCCTGCCACAGGCTCGTTGACCTGCGAAGTGGTTGTAACCATATGAGTAAGTTGATGAATACCTTGACCCCAAAGTCGCTACGAACCACCCTGCTCACATATCCCAAGCGTGTCTTTGCCGAGCGGAGTTCTGCTACTCGTGTGCAGCCCGCTGGAAGACTTGCCAATGTCCTCAGTGGGATGAGGACCGACTGCTCGAGAGAGCAAATGTTGTGGTCAATCGAAACCTAGGAAATCGCCCTCGCCCCGCTGGAGAGGTTGCTGCAATGGTGGCGCAGGCGCGGGAGCGCCTGGTGAACGATCATGAGTGTCAACATCGCTCCTGGAGGAACATCAATGGGCCCCGAAACTGCGAGCAATGTGGCGACAGAATGCCCATTTGGCTCAATGTGTGCCAGCAATGCAACATAATGGTTTGCCGACGATGCAAATACAACCGTGTTTAGTTGCTAGGACGGGGTTTGACAACCAGACCTTGGACGAGTGCAACTAGGGAGTAAACTTCGGGAGGAACGTTTACGTTGTGATGGTCATGCGTCGGGGGTACAACGCAGCACTCTAGCAAGAAGATTCATCTCTGGGCGGGCACTTGGAGTCTTCCAGGCTGTGGCAGGTTGTAAGTTGAGGTGGGGGGCGAAGTAGGAAATGTAGGATACAGAAGCATCAACGAAAATGAAGGAGAGAGATGCATGGGCTTTCAATAGTAGCTTCAGCCAATTTCTAGCCCTCTACGATCATAAAGCTCAATTTTCCCAACACGGAGTCGATTCCAAACCCTGTATGTACCTGAGGTTGGCTTAGCTTAGGAAACAACAAGCATGTTGACTTGTCCAGCTGCTTATTGGCCAGAAGTGGTACTTTCCGAAGAGCCAACAGGTTCATGTCTAGGCGCCGTGATGATATTGGCGGACGAACTCACAAGCATCCCCAGCCTCCGGCTGTCAGTTTGGGGGCCAACTGCCCAAAGAAGTATCTACATCGTCACAGGAATATGGTGGAAAATGGTGAGAGGCCTCTTCCCAGTTGTGTGTATTCAGATGTCAGACCTGGAAAGACTGAGTAGCGGAAATGAGGCCATGAACTAGAGACGCAACCTTTGACTGTTGGTTGTGGCTCATGGCCTAGGTAGCAACTGATCTACCAATCACCCCCCAGTTTCCAGTGGTCTGATATGGGCGTATTATCCGTCGTGTTGGCGCTAAGCTTAGGATCAAGAGCCTGCAGACTGTTGACAGCGAAGACGCGTTGCAATAGATGGAGCCAGCAGGGAGACTGACACTTCCGACAGATACATCGATTGGCTAAGTTTCTGAGAACCTGGCCCATACATGGCCCCCAACAGTGAAATGTTGACTTTGTATTATTACTGTACATAGACCTCCACCTGGGCACCTAGTATTAAGTGGATGCTATGGAAGTTGATGGATGCACCTTCCAGCCCCACTTGCACCAGCATGCTACCAGACCCCCTGTGAGCTGCATTTAGCATTCCTCTATACTTAAGTAAGTTATTCATCTAGACTTTTGGTCAACGACTGAAAAACCGTCAATATATTGTAATATTATTATTGTGATACTTTCATTATAGCGCTTATACATAGAAGTAGAGTCCTTATCCATGAATGGATACATGTGTATGCTTTATTGGCACTGCTGGCTAATTGCATGCTATTAGAGCTGTACAACTGGTGGAAACCTTTCTAAGTTCATAAATAGATAGAACCAACGGACTTGATCAAGTACAGGGGTGACGGGAAGTGGATGTGCGGCTGACATGTCACAAATCATGGTATACCTGCCCCAACCCCCTTCCAAGGTTCTCTTGGAAAGCACATGTGTTGAGGATCACTATCTTCTTCTCTATTGGATTTTTTCAGCCCCTTCACTTTATATAATAAGGCATACTAAAGTCCACTGACTACACACACATACACACACACACACATCCCGCCCAACCACTCTTCATTCTTCCGAAACGATAGCCAATACCTTCCAGAATGGCCTCCAAGATGTTGCTTAACACTGGGTTCGCCCTTGTCACAGGTGTAAGCAAATCACTCAGTTCACGTTAACTTGCTTCGCCATGTACTGACCTCGCCTCCTCCCCATCTCATAGGCTGCAGCTGGCATCGGCAAAGAAACGGCAATCGCATTTGCCGAGGCTGGAGTCCAGGGCGTCGCTTTTGCGGATCTGAACGAGCAAGGCGCTCAAGAGGCTGCAGAGGAGAGCCGGAAGTATGCCATAAACGCTGCATACCAGACCCTTGTTATCAAGGTAGATGTGGCCGACGAGAACGGTGTCCAAGAGATGGTCAGCCGTGTGGTTAAGGAGTTTGGTCGCATTGACTACGCTGTCAACAGTGCCGGAGTGAGTAATATCATCTATTATTAAGAAAGTTGACTGGGAGTCACCATTGTATCGAGTGGAGGTTGACTTTCACAGCTGGGAAATATTTCTGGCGCCATCACGCCGCACCTGAAGCTTGATGTCTTCACCCAGACGGTTGATATCAATATCAAGGGGGCAGTGTTCTTTGTTCGCGCTGTGACGGCGGCTATGGCTGCTCAGGACGAGCTATTGCACGTTAGTAAACGTCACGGAATCACGCGCAGCCTCGGCAGAGGCTCTATCGTTCTTCTCGGCTCTGTCCAGTCATACATTGTCGCCCCAGGGATGCTCAATTACGCAACCTCGAAGCATGCAATCATTGGCATCACAAAATCCGCTGGTAAGTGATCATAGTCGTCTTTGAAAGCGTTGTTACTAACGATGAATCTCTGAACAAAAGCAATGGATTGCATCAAGCCTAACATTCGCGTCAATGCCGTCTGCCCGTCGTGGGTCGATACGCCGATGAACCAGGCCAGCCTGCAGCGTGTGCCATACCTAGAGCAGGCAATCAAGGCGATCTCACCGTTGAAGCGCGTGGCTACGGTCGACGAGGTTGCGGATTACATCGTATTCCTGTGCAGCCCGAGTGCAAGCTATATCAACGGCACAGGTTTAGCTATTGATTCTGGAATCACTTTGGGCGTTCATGCGCATGGCTCCAAGTAGTGCTGTGTCTCGAAACCAGGCAAAGGGGACAGGAGGTTGAGGTGCAAGACATATCACATGAAGCCTAGTCAATCTAGACTTCGGACCATGCAGTATGGAATGGTGATCACATACACGTAGAGCTTTGCGATGTCAACTGTGACCTTGCCGAATAATTACAGTCTATGTCGTGTGCTGCGTGTTCTCGGGCTCCCTGTCCTTTGTGCTGAGCCTTCCTACACGAAATCCCATACACGACCCCATTTAGGGTAGTGAAGAGAAAAAAAGAAAGGTTTCAGGGTAGCTGTGGCCCTCCTGCCTGAACATTTTGAATGAAGCTATCAATTTATCAATTGGTGACGGCGAGACTGACGGGATTACGTAATCACCCAAACTTGGCTTTGGAGTAGACGGCTTACATAATATTTAGTGGATCTATCAAACGTCAATGGTCGAACACTCTCGGAAAACTTCAGTCTCATTTCATCCCGTCTACAGAAACGCAACATCTTAAGCCGTCAACTATTTGAGCTATAATCTAACCTGGCCCGGGGAAAATAATCTCAGTTATGTGTTAGTGAGCTTACCTTGACTGAAGTCAGTCAAATAAGATTGGGGCCGATCAGGGCCTGGCACCAACGACGGCCATGTTTCTACCGAATTTGAGCCCAGAGGTGAAGGCGATGCGCCTACGCCTTCGTCACATCCACCTTCCAGATCTCCCTCCTCTATACGCTCCACGTTTTCTTGCACCCAGGATACGCGACTATATTCAGGACCAAATCAAACACATGCGATCCGTCTCAGAATTAGACGACTTTCAGAAACCAGACATTGCTGGAGATCACCACGATGAGGCGGCCCGCCCCTTCTCGAGGCCCCCCTCGACCTTTGAATCATGGATAAAACATGCCAGTCCGCCCCCCACGGTCCTCTCATTCACCCGGCGTCCCACATTCATCGTCCCGAAGCATCACTTTGAGGGTAAGGATCCGTATGAGGTTGACTACCTCAACAGGGCGTTGACGGGTCGAATGGTGGTCAAATTTCCTGAACCACCCACTTGGTCGCCACTGCCTTGGATGTCTTTCTGGGAACACAGCAAGCTGAAAACTGGTATGAAGTATAATCCGCTACATCATGAATGGCCTGAAACTGGAGTCATGGTCCTGCCATGCTCCGAGCCCATGTACCTCGGGCCGGGCCAGGTCTCGATGTGGCCTATCATGGACTTGAGGGATGATGTTCAACGGGGCAAAGTAAGGTTTCGCACGAAATACGAATACGAACGAGTGTTGGAGGATACTACGATCGGGGTGCTGAAACGCGAGTACGGCATCGATTCTTTCGCCATCCCCGGCACATCTGGCGTCTGGGTCGAGTCGAAAATCCCGCCGCCAGAACTCGACCCAACACAGTTCGACCAGGGCAGTAACCCGGCTTTACACAGACGTGACAATGTCCGCCGCATTGCCACCATCCACGCCTCAATCACGGACGATATTACCCAATGGGGCGTGTCGATCCACGTCGGCCAGCCTGATCCCGTGGTGGATGGCTGGACAAGCCTCACGAATCCCTGGACATCCATCCGCCAGCATAAGAATACTACCAGTATAGCTGCGGAACTTGCGCACATTGGAAGCTCACCTCGACACGCGAGTCCCACGCGCCGGCTGGAGCTCTGGGGTCAGAGAAAGGCTCGATACCTGCAAACATACTTCAACAAGGAGGCGCCGTTTGCGGGGACCTTGTATCACAGCATGCCTTATGGCCTGGTCAAGGCGCAAGGTGGACGGAGGGAACCGGCACCACTGGGCCTGGATAACCGCGACCTGTCGGCTGCTTGGTCCTACGAGTTTGCCCGTCAGCTCGGTATGCACGACGGCTTCATCGACCACTACGGTGTGGTCGATTTTGCGGAAGTCAACTCTACCGACCTGCCGACCAAGACGCAGAGGCCTGGTTTTATAAGCCGGCCCATGCTAGATGAGCATCGGTTGACACACCCGTATGATCAAGTACAGGTCCCATCGATCATGGTGGGCAGGAGTGAGGTTGTGTCGACAAATATCATGATGAGGACCATGCAGGTAGAAGCCAAGGATGGGAAGATCGACCCCGAGACCCATGACGGCTGGATGCTTTCGTGGCCACTGTGGTATGAGACCCTGACAAAGAGGCTGGATGAGTCCATCCGCGGCGGTGCGTGGGACACCAGGCTCCGGGCCCATATGTGGGAAAGGGAACAGTCAGCGAGACAAGTGCGCCGCAAAACTGCAGTCAAAGAGACCGAGAATCTCGAACAACGATGGAACCCACAGGCGAAGCAACTCGTTCGACGGCCTCTAACGGATGAAATTATTCGAGAGCTCACCGATAAGACGCGGGCAATGGAGAGGATCTTGAGAGAGGCGCCCGAGGAGGACTCCAAGTCACAGGAGCTGCTTGACAACACTGCACAGATACGTCGGCTTCTCGAGAGCCGGTTCCCTCGCCAGGACCAGCAGGGAGTCGATGATAAGAAGTCAGGGGGCGGCGATTCGATCGAGGAGCTCCTTGCACAATTAGCAGAAGCAGCAGCACGGATACGATCACCGCCGCCAGGATCATCGGAGTCAATATGGGAAAATTCACCACAATCAACACCATCACGGCCAACACCATCACGGCCAACACCACCACAGCCAACACATTCGCAGCCAATATCACCACAGCCAATATCACCACAGCCAGCATCACCACAGCCAGCGTCACCACAGCCAGCATCACCACAGTCGGCATCATCACAGACGGCATCATCACAGACAGCACCATCAATGCTGACAGATGATGTGCCATCTTTTGATAATGCGATTGAGCTTGCACTTAGTTCAGCATGGAGCGAAAATATAGCCCCCAGGGAAAGGCCAAACACGGGATCACAAAGGCCCAATCGGCCAATGCGAAATGATGGGAATAAGCACGAAAACAAGCCGATTGGTCGGTTCAGAGAGAAAGGACAACGAACTGAATTCGTCAAGTTCACGGAAACAAGGAACGAGCAGTTTCAAGATGAATGGCGAGAGTCAGGTAGGAAAAAGGCGGAAAAACGCCGGAAAGCAAAGCCCGAGGCCGTGACAACCCGCCCAACAATGCCTGAAGGGCAGCCGAGCTTTTTGCCGAGGACGCAACAGATAGGTTCGGACTGAGTTTGGCTCCCTGCCAGAAATGCGGCAGTTCAGCAGTTAGACGAAAAGTCACGAATAAGCACTGCAACAACCAGTTTTACGAAGAAAGAAACAGGATTCAGCAGCAACCGGAAACCTAGCCTTTGCCGCAACGGTGTAATGACAATGTCGTCTCAAAATGGTACTGTTGTCCATGAAGCTCGGTTGGAACGACTCAACACTGCTTGTAGGACAGCCGGCATAGCAAGGCCGTCCATTTTTGGCGGGCTCAGGAAGGGTGTTTGGGGACTGCGGCGTCGAATTGACGTCCCACGCAGTCCTGAGAGCCAAGGCTAGCCGCATCCAAGGGAGGCAGCCAGCGAGTGGCGGTATCACAAACACAAACAACCGAAGGCTGCCATCCCGGCTTGTTGTGAAACCACGTGGTGAGCGCGTGGAACAGGCGTGTGCCTCCTACATGTGCCGCTCTTGCCGATGAAGCTCATATGGATAAGACAATAGTTGTATGACCCGAGAACGACCATCCGGCACAAGTCATTGAAGGCTGTCCAGTTCTACAGAAGTCACATAAAACAGCATAATATGAAACAAACTCTGTTGAAATCAACGTCGAATTCATTATTCTATGTCATCTCATCATGAAATCATCAATTACGTGTGCGTGCGGGATGTTGTCCAAGCTCGCCGAAACCCAGGACGATGGAAACGCACGAGGCATTGTTCCGATGTAGTCCAATTCCCAGCATGAGACGCCTGTTCGCTATGGCCCTTCTTTTCCGCACATCAACTCTCCATAACGCGCATTGTTTTTAATGTACATGCCATTTTAAAGGTGTCGATTTCGACAACTGCAAGGTGTGCCACAAACTAGGAGCAGACTGTGCCGTTTCCGTTGGGAGTTGCATCTGTGACAGATGAATTAGTCTTTGTTTCATAGCGGTTATCAAGTGAGGTTGGTAAACCACTGACTTTCGAGTGTCTCGGCCTCGACAGAGGCGAGAATATAGGCTCCGGCTCCGAACGGGTTGTTGTAGTCGATGGGTTGACTGACGTAGTACTACAAGGTATGGTATCAGTAACAAGGACCAGACGACAAGACAGGGAGTAAGTGCGGAGCAACAGCTGGCTGATTTCGACTCACCTCATAAGTAGCACTCGAGTTCAGACTACAAACTCCCACGGTACCATTCCAACCCAAGGTGCCATTCTCCTCCCTGACCACAAACGCCTCCGTGAGGTAGTGGTGCGCCCGACTACCAATGCTTCGCGCCATCAGCACATTCTTCTCACCGACATAGCCGAGCCGGGCGCCCTTGAGGAGGGCATAGCTGAACATGGCCGTGGCGCTGGACTCGATGTAGTTGCCCTTGCGGCCGCTCTGATCGACGACCTGGAACCAGCCACCGGAAAGATTGTCGACAGACTCCATGATGCTGAAGGTCAGCTCCTGGAAGTACTCCAGGAGGGGATCACGCCAGGGGGTCGTGGTGTCGGCGGGGAGCAGCTCGAGGGTGTCGACGAGGGCCATGGCGTACCAGCCCAGGCTGCGGCCCCAGACGATAGGCGAGGAACCTGTGGCGCGGCCCGCCCAGGTGGCTTTCTTGCTGGCGTCGTAGCCGTGGTGGAGAAGACCTGTCGTGGAGTTGCGACAGTGCTTCCATAGCAGGCTGAACTGCAGAAAGATGTCGTTCATCGTGTCATTGATGGGGGTGCAGGAGCTGTAGGGCTCTTGTTTGCTGGTTTCGGAGCAGTGCTTGTTAAAGTTGAAGAGGGCGGAGAAAGGCGCGAAGGAGTACATGCCATCCAGGTAGCTCCACTCAGGGTAGTTCTGCCAGTACCACAGCCCATTCTCATTGTTGCGCTGGTTAGCGGCGATGCTACCGACCAGAGCCTCCAGTGCCTTGTTGTAGGTAGAGCTGCCGTTCTGGATCATGGCATTGCCATTGGAGAGGCGGTCGAGGGGCCAGTTCTTCACATCGGCGACGGTACCAGACAGGAAGGGCGCGACGGTCTTGGTGCTTCGGTGGAGGTAGTCGCGAATGAGCTTGTTCTCTGGGTATCGGTCGAGGACAGCGGTGAGGGCCTTTTGAGTGACGCCAGCCTGGAGGGGCTGTGCCGCATTGTCGAGGTCGGTCATGATGCCCTGCTGGCGCGAAATGAGAGACTCGGCCATCCACGTTGAGAAGGCGGAGGTGCACAACTCTTGGTGGTCGGCCTGGTCTTCAACAATTTCCATTGTCATGACGGTAGCGATGACGCCATAGCCTGCGAATAAAATAAAGGACATAAAGAAAACGGCAACGAAGTGAGACTTCATGGCTGGGGTACCCATCTTTTCTGAGAAATCGTGGTTGAGGATGCGAAAGCGACGGGAGAGGTTCTTCCAGGATGATTCGAGACCGGAGAGAAGTCGGCTAAGGGAATCTTGCAGAGCGGTTGTTGGCTTCATTGTTCTTGAAATTGAAAAGAGAATATTGGGTGAGTTGTAAGTGTGTGGTGCTGGTGCAACTAAACGTCGACGCCTGAACGTCGACGCGAGGTTTCGTGGCACGGCGTCGTTACAGGGAATTGGGCAAGCGATGATGTAAAAGAAAGAGAAGCGCACCTTTGACGTTGGATTGATAGTCAAGCATATGCGACGGAAAAAGAAGATGTGGTAGTCAGGGTTGTGGTAAGCACGAATGAGCGAGGCTCGAAAAGGGTAGAATAGTGGTGGATGCTATTTTCTTTCAGGAAACAGAGCAAACGAGCTCGCCGAGATGGAAGTAAGGCAATGGTGTACTCTGAAGCTGGCTGATGTTGGTGGTGGAGACAGAATGGGATGTCTCTGACAGGTGATGGCAGAACAAGCAAAGGACATGAGGGTTAATTCTTAATTTTGAAGAAGCTGAGCTATATTTCTGGAAATGAGAGTTCGAGATTAAGATGGATAGCTGCATGAACACTTCCAGCATAAGATCTTCAGGTTCGAAGATGTTGGGGAGGTACATATATGTCAGAAGAGATGGATTCTTGCAGTCTTGTGACAGTCGACCTGCATGTAATATCTAGCACGATTGAGATAAAGCTTCTGTCAGGTCTGTGAATCTCAACTTCCTTTATTATCATAAAAAAAAGTAGTCCCGTGGTGATGCATATGTAATTCAGTAAGCCTCTGTTCTGATATGAGAAGTCTCCCAGCGTTATCATCTCATGTGCAGCCCAGAACTTGTTTACAAAGGCACATGGGCAAGCATGCCCTGGACATAGATTCCAATCCAGTTCTGATTGTGCATAATATCATTCAATAAGCTTCACGGGGTGATGAAGTGCACTTGTGCTATAGCAGTTCTGTCTCGTCACTATATGTCTGGGAGGAAGTGGATCATGGCTGTGGTAGTAAGTTCTCATCTTACCTCCATAGAGAGCTTTCCCCAGGCTTACGATCAATGCTGTCACAGCCGCTGTGCCACCCTAAATTCTAGTGTCATTGGTATAGGTCAAATCACAGTGAACAAAGACTTTTAGTAGACTAGACTGGATAGGAACTTTGAGGATCATAGTTAATTGGAGTGATATGAGTGGTGTAGATGGTGAAAGCCAGACACTCGGACCCTCGGAACCTCTGAGTCTCACACGCCTTTCTACGTACCTAGGTAGGTATACTGATTGAACACCTTGCACGAGCACCTCGGCCATTCATCACCAGCTTGGGACCTCTTGTGGTCAGATCTATACTGTGTAGCACATCTGAGTCTACAGGTAAGGTGATTGATTCTACACACAGTGATGTGTTACAGCAGAGAATAACCGGGTGTGAGAATATTTACCATAAGGGGGCCAAGGCCATGCATGTATGGGTTGGGGTACGGTGCATGAGTATTGATGGCAGCTGGACAAAGAAAGTGAAAGGAATATATATTGATACGCCAAACCCCATGAATGAGCACAGTTCCATCCTTAGGTATGTAAACATAGTTGATGGATCTACACTGAGAATATCCGCACGTGACGATAAACGCATCTAGGCCAGCTACCTATATAGAATTGCATAAGATATTACAATGGAAACATTCGTATGAAATTGAGTTCTCTCAGCTACCCTAGGGTCACCAGATGGACTTGATAGCAGTATGGCTAGAGGAGACAGTTGCCATCTCACACAGTTAATCCTTTTACCAGAGTCGGAATATAGTTACCTAAGTATATTCCGAATGTATCTAGGTACTTCCTTATTTGGTGAGCAGAGCGTGCGTTTGTTCACGCTATTTCGTCCGAAATACTGCAATCGAGTGACTCGAAAGCGAGAGTGACGCTGGACTTCCACTCCGAATGGAAAGCTCGACAGTCACACCAGGCACTTTCCACTTTCGACGGCATCGAAGCTCTTCCACCTGACCTCAGTCTCTCATTACGAGTTGCTATTGATTACGCCTATTCCAGTCTTCCATCTTACAAACGGTTTGACCTACAGGACTCACTCCCAACTTGGGCAGCAGACCAACCCTTTCATTTCCTCCACCACCTCATTATCACCTTGTTCCATCGTCATCACTCTCTTTCACCCCATCATTACCGTTTATGGACACATCTGATTACCATATCAATCGAAACAATGGGTTCTTACAAGAACAGCCTCATTGCGGCAATGTCCGTCTTCCTCATCCTTGACACGGTCGCGGTCGCCGCGCGTGTCTACGTGCGGACTATGCTCATCAGAGGCTTTGGTTATGACGATGCCTTCTTGTGCCTGTCCTTCGTAGGTCTAGCCCTTACCAGACTCTCGCCGACGCGTTACGCGACGAAGTGCTGACGATATCTGTGGGTGGACAGATTGGCTACATCATGGCGTGTGCCATGGGCTTCACCTCCATGCACTATGGTTACGCCGCAGAGGGAGACGACGCTCACAGACCTTATTACGACGCGGACAAGGCTGAGTCTGTGAGTTGCTGCCCATCCCGATCGCACTGCCCATTGGGGAGATAGGAAAACGCGAAGCTGACCACTCTCTTTGTCAACAGTTCTACTTCGCCAATCAGTTGACTGTTTACATCTCCTCTGGCATTGTCAAGATTGCCGTTGCCCTCGTCCTGTACCGCCTTGCAACCAATTCGCGGCTCCAAATCACCCTCATCGTCTCGATGGTTATCGTGACCATTTGGAGCATTGTCACGACTCTCTTCTCATCCTGGCTGTGCGCCTCCAGTGGCGCCAGTGACTATGTTGGCTCCCACACTTGCACGGTTGTGGGATACTTCCGCATGATATCCAACATCTTCATCGACTATTTCTTCGCCTTGTTCCCTGTATTCATGTTGTGGAATGCCAAGATGAGCTTCAGGATGAAGCTTTCTGTCTGCATCCTTTTGGGCCTCGGCATGTTGTAAGTGACGACCCTTCCCCTTTTTACTTATTGCAGTCTGGCCGGAGGTTGACTGAAACCATCAACAGTGCAAGCGCAGCCACCATCGCGAAACTGGCTATCCTCGTCCAGCTTGAGCATGCCACAGGCCTGGATGCTGATCATCTACACTACGAGCTCCTCATCTGGGCCGACGTCGAACTGGGCTTGGCCATATTTTGCGCCTCAGCCGCCGCTCTGCGCCCACTTCTCAAACGGTTCTCCAACATTTGGGCCTCTGCAAACAACCACACGCCCTACGGCGCATCGAACGACGCCAGTATTTCGTGCCATCCTCTCAGCCGAAACGACCAGGAGCACTCATCATGCCACAGGAGCGGATCTGGTGGACCAGAGGGATTGGATGAGTACGAGCTAAGCAAAATGCCCTCAAACAAGTCGGAGGAAAACCAGGACCGTCACGGGTGCTGCTCTCGTCAAGATAAGGATTCGGCGGTTTAAAAACGAGCACGTCCGACCATGAAAATCGACTGTGTGTCGACTCAACAAGATACTTTGAGTTCCGCTGGCCTACCACTCAGGTGGTTTTGGAATGTGAGCGAATCGCGGCCTGGATATGAACGTATCAGTTGAAGAAGTTGGAGGGTTGGTCGCTGAAGCTCACCCTTGGGTTTGGGAACAGAAATTGTTGGACTTTATGTACAAACTGCTTGTGGATGGATCTTTTGGGTCTTCGTCTGCCACATGTCGATGATCTTGGTCTACATCCACCAACTCGGCAGTGTAAAATCAATGGGGCCTACTGGAACTTGGAGTATCTGGGACAAGTTTCCTACAAGTTAATCATGGGTCTATGATCTCTATCTGGCTCTAGGGACATAAATGAAATGAACCGATGATAATGAAGATGCCCAATGCAGCTGGTTGACACCTGCGCACTTGGCTGCAAGGAATCAAGCATCAAGTGCCAATATCCATCCGATCAAACCATGGATCTTCGGGAAGTAAGCTTGACATAGCGAGGTGACTGAAATGCTTCCGCTTCTAAAAGCAAAAGTGCTAGCATGGATTATCATATCTCTTTGATTCCTTAACACATATATTGGGCTATCCCAATGCCCGACCTGGGCGAATGCCTTCTCTTTCCCATTCGCTATCATGAGATCACAGGTTTGTGACCAGAATACAAAGGAGACACAAACGCGTAATAAATGCAATACCCTCAACAATTGCTGATGGGTTGAGCCTTGATTACCAACACTTCTTAACTCAAGGCCACTCGACCCACAAGCAATGCTCGAAAATGGACCGGGTTCATCTTCACGGTAGTCGACTCCCCGACCTTGTCGCCTGGCCCACCTCAGAGCCTGTGGTGTCCTCCGCATAACGCTTATACGCCGCAACATACTGTTCATCGTCACTCCA
Organism: Cytospora schulzeri; assembly: GCA_003795315.1. Classification (NCBI taxonomy): domain Eukaryota; kingdom Fungi; phylum Ascomycota; class Sordariomycetes; order Diaporthales; family Cytosporaceae; genus Cytospora; species Cytospora schulzeri. The sequence goes on along the minus strand of LKEA01000013.1, from coordinate 623,745 downwards.
CGTGTCCTGCACACTCTCCCTTGCGAGGATGGCATCGAACCACTTCTGCCACCTAGCCCACGTCTCCTCGTCCTCCTTCCTAGCCTCGGAAATACCCACGCCTCCAGGCTTGTAATGATCAAGAAGGAACAGCCTCTTCGCCCAAGGGGCAAGCATGACGTCGACCAGGCTGAAACGGTCCCCGAGGAACCACGGCCCACTGCCGTCCATCTCCTTCACCAAGGTCTTGATGTTTGCATGGAACTCCTTTCTAGCTTCACCAATTCCGTACGCCTTGTCCGACGTATGCTGTAGGACCTTGTAAAACCCCGGGATGATCTTGTTGCTGATGTGATCGATCCAAAGCCTACACCTCGCCCTCTCATAGGCATCCTCAGGCAATAATCTTGGCCCATACTTTCCTTCGTCGTGGTATGCCTCGTCCAGATACTCACACAACACCGAACTCTCATACAAGGGCTTCTGCTCCTTACCCTTCTTGGTGCTGTCCATGGGTACCGCGAGGGTAGGGACCAGACCGCGCGGGTTGAGGGCCAAAAACTCGGGGGCCTTGTGGTAAGGGTTGATCTCCACGTACTGGTGGGGGATCTTCTTCTCGTGTATGACGATCCAGCTGCGCTGGACAAAGGGGCAGAACCATCCGCCGTAGAGCTTCAAGGGATGCTCGGCCGAGTGGGCGGCGGCGAATTTGGCGGCGCGCCCAGAGGTGTGTGGCTCGATGCTTGTGTCGACTGGGTTGGGCATTTTGATAGAGGCGTATGGTCTTTTCTGGATGAGACGGGTTATTGAAGATGTGAACTTCATAGACATGAGGGAGGTTCTTGATTTATACGGTACTTATTAGTGAAGTACGTAGAGCTGAAACGGTTGAACTATTCTGTCGAAATGAGGGGTGTGCTTACTGTACTCTGTGCATGCACATGTGCTGTACCTACCTACCTAGGTAGGTAGGTAATCACTGGTTGGTCAAAACGGTCACCCAACGGTGTAAGTGAGGTAGCTGCCTTACGTCATGTCCACCCTGAGACACAACGTACCGATGTACCAGTGCACTACGGTACGTACTTCCAGCCCCTGCAGCCACAAGCTGGGTCATCCCTGCTTGACAGAAGCCCCACCAAAATTTCCATCAAAGCTTCCCAGAGCTCGACCATTGATCAAATCGCATCGCCAATCTGAAGCCAAAATCGCACCCATACATACAACTATTCAAAATCACCAGACCCGTTCTGCATAGATATATTCTACCCGGACAACGGAAGCAGGGCTAACGAATTCCGCCAATAAAACTACTAAAAGCCAACAACCACCCGATCGACAGGGCATCAATCCATCCATCGCTCCAGCCGAATAAAGAACAAGAAAAGAAAACGCCATGCCCCTCGACACATCCTCCTACAACCTCGCGCTCCTGCGCGTGGACGGCCGGCGCTGGAACGAGCTGCGCCGATGCCACGCCCAGATCCGCACCCAGGCCGCCGCCGACGGGTCCAGCTACCTCGAGATGGGCAACACCAAGGTCATGTGCGTGGTGACGGGGCCGACGGACCAGCAGTCTGCGCGGCGGGCGGGCGCGGCGGGCGGTGCCGGCGGCGGCGCGCAGCAGCAGCGGTCCGAGCAGGAGAAGGAGGCCGAGGTGAACGTGAGCATAGTCGTCGCGGGGTTCAGCTCTGTGGATCGGAAACGGAGGGGGAGGGGTGACAAGTGAGTTTTGACTATTATCCCGTCCCGTCCCGTACTGCTTGCTTGTTTGTTGTGGTGGTGGCTTTACATACGGTACTATCTCGTGATGGGCTGGTTCGGGTAAAGATGAAAGAGTGAGATGAAGAAAAGAATGCAAAGTTCGGCAGGCTAACAGTTACTTCCACCAACAACAGGCGGATATCCGAGATGCAATCGACCGTCTCCCACGCGCTGGCGTCCACCCTCCACACAAACATCTACCCACACTCCACCATATCCTTCTCCCTGCACGTCCTCTCGCAGGACGGCTCCCTCCTCGCCTGCCTCCTCAACGCCTGCACCCTCGCGGCCATCGACGCCGGAATCCCCATGACCGACTACATAGCCGCCTGCACGGCCGGCAGCACCTCCACGTACGCCGCCAACGACGAGGGCGCCGACCCGCTGCTGGACCTCAACCACCAGGAGGAGCAGGAGCTGCCGAGCCTGACAGTCGCCACGCTGGGCACGAGCGACAAGGTCGTCGTCCTCGTGTGCGAGGCGAGGGTGCAGGTCAGCAGGCTGGAAGGCATGTTGGCTGTGGGTGTGGATGGGTGTAAGCAGGTCAGGCAGATATTGGACGCGTGTGTCCGTGAGAAGGGTGGGAGGATGATCAGGGAGGGGGCAGTAGAAAAGGGCGTTGGGGTTGGGGAGATGGATATCGACGGGTAAGGGGAAAAGGATGGAATGGTGTGCTGGGGAGGGGAGTGTTTTGGGGAAGGACAAACACACAAGACACGCTGTTTACGATGTGGATCACGCGATACCAGATCAAGATACCCAGGGCGGATTGGATAGGACGTTGTTGAGGTAAGATCCTCTAAATATCATCCATGCGTTCAGCCTACCCTTGCATTCTTTCGCACGAAATGGCCCTTTTTGATCCCTCCGATTGATTTTTCGAAAACAAAGCTTCCATACGCCGGCTAACGTTACAAGTCACTACAGTGAGTGATATCGAAAGAAAATTAGACTCAGAGCTCGTCATGAGCGGCCTCGGTGGACTTCGCCTCTGCCGTGTCCTCCTGAATAGTCGGGTCCGCTCCCTTCCACGATGTCGCCTCTTCAGTGACACTGTCCGAAATCTCCTCCGCATCAGGCGTGACCTCAGGTTCGGGAGTGGTGCTGCCCTCAGCAGTCTCACCCTCCGTGGCCTCGGGCGTGGGCTCTGAAGATGCCTCGGGGGTAGCCTCAGAAGCCGCGGTTGAGGTCTCCTCGAATGCGCTGGCCACAACTCCGTCCGGCAGCTTTCGCTTGACACCCTCGCTCATGCGGATCTGGTCGATCCAGCTCTCGATGCTCTCGTGGCCGAAGTCCTCGCCCTCGTACAGCCTCCACCAGCCCCGACGGGCGTTGATAGCGAGGACCTGGACGTCGCCCTTCAACTCGAGAGCACTGAGGACGTCCTTGGAGTGCTCCTCCTCGATGTGCACCTCGTACATGGGGAACAGGTGGCGCTTGCTCTGGGCGTGCTTGTGGGCCAGCTCCGCGAGTGCGTTCAGGGCCTTGTCACCTGCTTCGCCACGGTTCTCCTGCGGCACAAAGGCGAGGACGCAGGTGTGCGACTTGGGGGCGAGACAGTTCGAGACGAGCTTCTCGGCAGAGTTGATGATGGGGATCGGCAGGGGGCCATCGAAGACAACGGGTTTCTGGATTTCTGGTTCCCCAACAGGCTCTGTGATCTTCTCTTCTGCCTCGGCAGAAGGCTCCGCGGCAGGTTTGGTAGCTGGCTTCTTTGGTGTCGAGGACTTACTCTTGGGCTTCTTAGGCGCGGGATCAGGGTTGGGAGATCCAATCTGAGAGAGGAACTGGACCATGGCGTCCTTCTTCAGCTCGCCGTCGTAGACAATGCTGTCCTTGTCGCCACCCGGCAGGAGGACCAGGGTTGGGAACTCCTCAATGTCAAACATCTCGACTGCCTTCTTTTGGGTGTTGCGGACCTGTCCCACCGTAATTACATCCAAAAAGTCAATGGCGATACTCTTCAACATCGCACTCGTAGTTCCCTTCTCCGTGAATAGAATCGCTTTGGCCGAGTCGTTCTTGGTAGCCAAGAAGTCGTCAATGTCCTTGTCGGTTACGCGCTTGACGTGGTTGGGAATCTTGTCCACCACGGCATCCACGATGGCCTTTGCCGAACGCTGACCCTGGTAGTCCTCGACAACAGGCCTGCCCTTCTTCGGTCCGGGTCTGATGATCTTCAGGGTGGGGAAGCCCTGCACGCCCATGGTGCCACAGAAGGGCTTGTTGTCGTCATCGTCACAGTTGACGGCGGCGACCTTGGCGAGACCCTCGAGGTTCTTGGCGGCCTTCTCATAGGCAGGCTTGAGGTTCTGGCAATGACCGCACCAGGGAGCATAGAACTCGACAATCTGGAATAAGAATAGGGTTGATTAGCTTAGTAAAACACAGGATGAGTTTGAGGAAACGGCGTTGGTCCTCATGACGATGAAGGTTGGCGCATACTGAGGTGTAATTGGACTTAGCAATCAAGCTATCATAGTTCTTTGCATCAAGCTGGAGAACCGGGGAGCTCTTGGTATACAGGCCGGCAGCATTGACAGCTGGCAGAGCAGCCAAGAGAGCCGTCGCGACGGCTGAGAGAGTGGGGTGATGCATGTTGAGATGTCCCGAGGCTTATGTATTGACTGGGGAGGTCTGGACCGATTTGACCTTGGGAATTGGCGGGGCAGAAAGTGGAAGAGCAGATGTGATAGGTTCCACGGTCTGTTTGGTAATTGTTATTGATTTGCCTTTGAGTCGATATGATGGGGAACTTCAAAGGTGAATGAGAGGCATGTCCAGTCCAGAACAGGATAACTGAGAGACTGGGAACTCGGATTATTTGTAAGTGGAAGGTGACTTGACTGCACAGTCAATTGGGTGATGTTGGCAACTCCAAGTGAAGATGTCACGTCTTCTTTTTAAGAAAGGGAAAGAGGCCACGTTTGACGTTCACAACTCGTCTGGAACTTACACGGATTCGATAGCTTCTAGAAACAGCGTTTGAGGCGGCTGGAACCCTGTAAGATCAAACAAAACCTGGGGTAATTTGGCGGCTAAAGGGGAGCTTCAGCCACCTGTGGCTCAACTTGGGAGCTCCATCAGTCATTCAACCCCCTGTAACTTGTAATCAATCAGGTGCAACCTGTACGAGGGGTCCAAGGTTTCCAAGACTGTCTGTTGCCTGCCATTGCCGGCCCTCGATTCCCCGCCACGCCACCCAAACTGGGCAACCAACTTTAGTGTACAAGACAGCTGCCTCAACAACCAACCTTCTCTGGAACAGTTCGTGAATACTGAATGGATTAACAGCCTGGCCCTTCCAACTCGTCCTCTTTATTCCTCTTATGGAAGCCAAACTACCAAACGAACCAACAACACGAAACGAGACGAAACGAAACTTGGAATCCTGTGATCCTACGCGGCGTCGCAAACATGGCGGACCAAGTACCGCAAGCCCTCAAACAGGCCGATATCATCCTCTACAAGACGGCGACCAGAGCTGCCCAGTTGCAGTCCGTCAAGCCTATCATCTCTTATTGGTGCGAATACTGGGTTGTCAACCAGATACTGGCCAGGAATCTGCATAACACAGATGGCGATATCCTGAATTACACCACGACGTTGATGGATAGGCTGGAGCAGGTACGGATCGAATGACGTGCTGGGTCACTGTGACTATCTTTGCTTGGCCACTTGGGGATTGTTGGCTAATACAATTATATTACCTGAACAGATCAAGAACGAATATGCGGCCGAGGATGCGATATCAGACGATGCCACTGCTCAAGCCTACATCGAGCAATTCGCCCAGGAGACTTTGGACAGGGCAGAACGCGTCATCAAGGCGAACAAGGTCACTCAGCAGACAGCTAGCACTTTCGATGCTGCACTTACCTTCTTCAACCTTGTCAACGTCTGGGGGCCGCCCGACACAGAGACACAGCAGAAGATCAAGTATGCGAAATGGAACGCTGCGCGCATCACTAAGGCCATTAAAGAGGGGAAGGATCCCAACGAGTCCAACCCGAAGAAGGAAGACCTTCCACCACAGCAGCCGGCTCTTGATCCCACCGATCCAGAAGTCCAGGCATTTGGGAGTCCGTCAGAGCAGATTCCCAAGTCGGCGACAGTCGAGGATGCGCCAGACGCAGATCTTCCTCAAACTCCTGCCGTGCCGTCACTTCCCTCGGCACCGGATGATGGGGAGTTGAAGCTGCCCAGTGCGCCAGGATATGGAGATGAAGCAGCGCCGGATACTCTGCCTGGTTATTTCGACCCTCCACCGTCTCTACCATCTCCGGTTTCACCACCAATTCAAGATCCAGGGAATTTCACTCCCAGCGCACCCTCTGCTCCTCAGACATGGACACCAACGCCACCCCCAGCGTCTTCGTCCTTCCAACCGCCACCATCAGCACCATCTGGGCCACCCACATTCGCCCCGAGTCCCCCCTCGACAGCGGCTGTTGTACCCCCACCGACATCTCCACCCACAAACCCGAACTTTACAAACATGCCACCACCATCGGCCAACGTTTCGCGTGCCGTCCCTCCGCCAACGACTAGTGGGTCCAGCCGGTCTTCCCAGCCGGTCGTGGTCAATTTCACTGCGGACGACGCGGCCATGTCGCAAGCCCAAAAGCATGCCAAATGGGCTATATCGGCGCTCAACTTCGAGGACGTGCCGACTGCCATCCGGGAGCTGCGCCGTGCTCTTGAAACCCTGGGTGCGGCCTGAAAGCTCCGTCAAAGACGGTTTCTGTGATTATACCCCGACGGTCGAGGACGGTACCTGCAGGGGTCTTGCGTTTGATTTATGCTGTTTGTGTTGTTCTGAGCATTGTATGGTGTTTGGGGGACTTAATTCATTATCGCCTCTTCGAATACCAAGAACTTGATCCCAATTTCATTCACCGTCCCCAGAACAGTGCACAACATCGTGGTGTGAGAACAATATTAACCTTATTGACTCCTTGACCTCTTATCTGACCTTGTTTCAATAGATTCTGGTCTCTTGGGAGGTTTGTTTCTTCTCCCAATCCAGATTGGGTTGTGGGTCAGAACGATGGGCCGATTAATCCAACACCGTCCTCGCGGCCTCATTTTCTGGATGGTCATTGGCCTCACCTGTCTAGTACCTGCATACCATTACACTCCACGTCTCACTGCATGTCGGAGATCGATTTCCGAGACACACATGCTGATGTAATCTGGGTTATCTTTCCTCATGGCCATTTCTGATCGACCGAGAGGTGCACGCTTGGAAACACCCTGGATTCGACAGAGCAACGGCTCGACCCGTGCTCAGAAACCATCGGGGCCTGTCAACACGGCCCACCAGCATGGGACGGGCTGCTCCTGTTAATCGATGTGGGCGTTCTAGACGTTCACCATGTATTAAGCATGGGTGCCGAAACTTCAATCCGGCCGCGGCTCTATTAACATTATAAGCTTACCGTTCACCCTTGGCCGCGCTGCCCCGTTCATGCTTGTGGAAGGTCCACCTAGGTACTGGGTTGTTCCGTCTCTGTGGATCTCCTCCTTAAGCCACAATGATTACAGGCTTATTCATGAGATGGCAATGGCTTCTACACACCAAGTGAGATTGTTTCGGCCGTCTGGTGAATGTCAGAGGGTCGCCAAATCTCAAGACGGCCCTCCACCTCGACTTCTCCCAGGCCATCGTTCAAGCTTTCGAGTTCACAGCGTCCACGCTCCTTCACAGCAGTATCACTCTTTCATATAAAGCCACTGATGTCTCCACGTTCTTTGCTTCAGTCAGTCGAGACCTGGCAAGCCGGTCTTCTCTACTACAATTCTCGACGAATATTCACTCCTTTTTTCCATACTCATATTCCACCATGTTCACCAAGATGAACGCTCCACTCATCTCACTCCTTACCCTCCTGTCCCTCGCCCACGCCCTCCCCGGCGGTCCCAAGGAGACTCCTCCTCCTTCCCTGGACAAGCGCCAGGGCCTTGCCTACCATGCCGAGAGACCCCGCTCGGCGAGTGCCACAGGCTCACCAAGCCAGCTCACCATCACAGTTGTCAACAAGATGACGGAGGCAGTTAGCACCTCCTACGTCGCCAATGCTGGCCCGGCCATCATCGCGGGTGAGACGGGCGCAGGCACCATGGACACGGGCGCAACAGCCTCGATCGTCGCACCGTCAGGCTGGGCAGGGAACATCGCTGTGGGTAAGGCCCAGTACCCTATGAACGGCGATGGGTCGCTCCTTGAGGGCTCGTTGATGGACCAGGGTAATGGGTACCCTGTTGTGGATATGGACGTTTCTTATGTGTAAGTTACTCACCCATTCACTCATTCACCCATTTACCACCACTACCACCACTACCAACCACACAACTGCTAACCAAACCGACAACGAAAACAGGAACGGCTTCTCCGTCCCCATCACCTGCTCCTGCAACGACGACAACACCGTCCTCTCGGGGTGCAACCTCGACCTCTGGAGCATGGGCGACTGCTCCGGCGATGCCGGCACCGACGACGGCCAGGGCGCCTGCGCCAACCCCCTCCGCCCGGACAACTCGGCCAGCCTGACCGCCACGTCCTTCTTCCTGCCCTGCCAGGGCGCCGCCTTCACGTGGCCCCGTGATGACGCAAACAGCAACGAAGGGTGCCAGTCCGGCCAGGTGACGTGCTGCGTGGGAAGCGATGGGTGCCCTTCGAACCCGAAGCAGGCTTCCTAAGAATTTCTCAGGAGGGGTTAGGGAGGGTGGAGTTTGTAAATGATCTTGCTGGCCGGTTCTGGCAAGTGTTCTATGATGGACGATGACACGAGATCTATGCTTTCTTATGTTGGTAATGGCGCAATCTGGCAGGAGGGTTGACATGGCTTGGATACCGCTGGGTTTCCTATTTCGTTCGCTTTCCCAGGGGTCGACTACGTTGTTACCTGCACACTCTTTACTTCCAGGTCTTTGTTAATTTCCCTCAGGCGCTTGCAAATAGGTAGATAATCGCCGGTCCCTAGACGTCAATTATACGACGAAACCAATGATTTCCTGTCCTGTATGTGCGAGTGTGTGCTTCCTGTTACGTCCCTCCCCTCTGTTGGTCAGTTTCGTCCAAAGTCTGGTCGATCAATCAAGTACCCTGCGAGCTAGGCTGTTGAGCATCAGCTGGAATGTATGTACTAAGGTTTATTCTATTTGATTGCTAATGACTGGGACATTATAGACATCTGTATATATACAACCAGAAGATGATCCGAAATGGCAAAACAGGCTTCTATGATACGTAAAGACCAAAACTGCATGATGGCTTAACAAGCAATAGTTAACCATTACCATTCCACCCGGAGAGCTCGCCGTGGCTCCTCATCCCTTTTGATGGGCCAAGTAGTCTCGGTATCGCTCGTCTTGACAACATGCGGCCATCCCTCATCGTCCCAATCAACCTTGTTCCATCCGAAGTAGGCATCGTTGTCATGCACAGTCATGACCGGCTTCTCCGTCATGGGGTTCGCGGGCAGGTAGTGGTAGTACATGATCGTACCGCCCACATCGTCGTCATACAACAGGCCCTGTCCGCCAGGGGCGAACACCGAGCCATGGCTTCCCATGATGATCGTGCCTCCATCCTCTGTGAGACAGTCCTTGCCACTCCTGTCGAGGTATGGCCCCTCAGGGGTCTCAGCCCGACAGACCATAATCTTGTACGCGTCACCGGACTCGGTCGGCCTGTTGGCAAAGTCGCAGCACTGCCCGCTGCTGAAGAACAGGTAGTACTTGGTGGGCGCGGAGCCGTCCACCGGCCAGGCGTACTGGAAGCTGCCCTCCGTCGAATGTTCATTGGTGGAGTTCCACTCGAGGTGGTTGATGGTGAACGCCGTGCTGCTGCTGTTGGTGTCGCTGTACTGCAGGTTCATGGGGTCGGAGAGCACAGCCTGGAAGATGCCGCTCTCGTACGAGCCGAAGGAGAGGAAGTACTCGGTCCCGAGCGGGAGCGTGCCGTCGCGCTGGACGAGCTCGCTGTCGATGGGGCTGGTGGAGTTGACGACCAGCAGCGAGGGGTCGAGGATGTTGTACCCGGCGTGGTACTTGGTGACGTTCTTGTTGTTGTATGGGATCCCCAGGAGCCCGTGCTCCTCCCAGGTGCCCGGGTCCATCGTCGCCGAGGTCGCGATGTGGATGTTGGCGTTGAACCACCAGTTCTCCGGGGGCCCAGTGTGCTGGCAGTAGTACATGTAGTACTTGGCCTCCTCCGGCAGGTAATACACCTGCGGCGCGACGACGTCCTGCGGGGCGTTCAGGGCGCCCTCATTGCGATATGTCCATGGCCCGCGGAGGGAGGGGGCCGTGTGGACGGTCCCGTTGCCGTTGGTGCCGAAGAGGAAATATGTCCCGTCCGTGATGCGCCGGATCAGTGCTGGGTCTCGGATTCCGCTCACTATCGTGTCGTTGACGAAGGGCTCGGGCTCGGGCCATTGTGCGAAGGCTGCTGTGAAGAGGGTGGCCAGTTGTGTGAGAGAGGCCAGACGGCCGAAGGAGTTGAATTTTGCCATGGCTGTGAGTACTTCGGCCGGATCTGATCTGAGATGCTGTCCATCATGACGTTGATGTTGGGAACCATTGCCTGTTTATTATAGGAGCAGGACAACATCTTGGATGACCTAAGACACCAAATGAGAATTGTTGTATGTTACCCCGTGTGAGAAGAGAGATTACGCTTCAGGGGGAACGTTAGGATCTTAATGTGATCATACAAGAGTGAGGCTCTCATGAACAACAGTGAGGTCACAGGATCTGCCCCACGCGGGCGGCGAATTCTAGAATGATGGGGAAGCTCATGTGTATTCGTCCCTATAATGCGGGTGTGTCTCCACAAGGAAGAAGGAGTTCTGGGGCAAATTGGTATTCGGCACCGGAAGCCACGGTCCTAGGGTTGAACATGTAGATCGGTCAACTTCCAGGTCAAATCATGTGGTTATACACTAAATAATGAGAAGTACACAATGTATGTATGGTACCGGGCTGGATGGTCCACAAGTATCGATTTCGGATTTATAGCATGGGACTCGATAACGAGCCGTGCGCTTTTCTTCCCTTACAAAAACACCTCTCCTGTCACAAAGGATCATCTTCCAAAGTGAAGATCGGCCAATTTCAAGCCCAGCACCAACTTCTCCGAACAGTAATTGATGTGACAAAATAGGTACACCAGGTAATGAACTGCACATTAGTGTCCGGTTCTGCATTTCGTGTGGGTGTCTTCCAGGAGACCGACGAAAATAGACTTGTGAGAACAATCAAGGAACCCCCACACTGTGAAGACCACGGAGCTGGCCGTTGACGCTGCTGATCATAAAGGGTCCTCCGCAGGGTGGCGGTGAGGCAAGGCACCTCATTAATTTCCCGAACCGACTTTCCGGGTAACACGGCTGTACCGTGAAATGCTATGATGCAGTAGGCGTAGATATGTAAAGCATCATGAAGCATGTCATGCTAGGTACACTACTGTACAGGCGAAGGGTGGAGTGGGGCCGATGCCCAGGTGTAGGTGAGCCTCAGCAAGAGAGCAATAATACCGTTATACTAATTGCTAATACCAAGCTGTAATACCAATACAAGACTTCTTCGACATATTCCATCATGGCATATTCTTGGCAAATTCACATGTCACTTCCACAAATCAACCTCAAGTTCGCTAGGACCTCAGACAGTACTTACTAAGTCAGTACATATGTAACTATTCGCTTGCTTTAGAGCATAAATGCTGGGTCAACTCTCTACAACTCATGACATTACAGTGTACATATGTATCCGTTGAGCCGAAACATTCCATATGCCCGATCATAGTTCACACAACCATCGCAACTCTGCAGCCACCCTAGAGGTGGTACTCTTTAGGATCCGACACCATGACACCACGTCTCTCCCAGACGAGGTCGATGTTCATGTCGGGGGTTCCATCATCCTTGAGGTTGACGAATGGCTCAGTTTGCCCTTCCTTGACATTGGGGTTCCTGAAGATAGTGTTCTTCCTCAGCCCCAGGGTCAAGTGAATCGCCGCCGGCCCAATCTCAATCTTCTCCTCGGGCTCCCTGCCCTCCACCATGGCCACGATGTTCTTCGCAGTCACCACCGCCTGGCCCATGCCTGGTCGAGCGGCCTTGTGCGCACCGCTGTCAGCGACGTCGCCAACGGCGTACAGATGCGGATATGCCGGATCCGCGAACTGCAGTGTTGGCTTGACCCGGATGAAGCCGTTGTTTGGGTTCAGGATGGAGTCTGCTGAGGACGCTGTGAGGTCCTTGAGCCATTGCGTGTTGGGGGTCTGGCCAGTCGCCTGGACCACAAAGTCGGCGGTGAGCGTGCGTCCGTCCTGAAGCTTCACCTCGATGGGCTCGCCCGTGCCGCCAAGGGGGTACCCGCCGTGGGGGATATTGACACGGGATCCCCCGACGAAGTTGATGCCCAACTCCTGGAATCTCTCCTTGATCATGTCGCTCAGCTTCTCGTGGTACACAGGCATGATATGATCGCGCGAGTGGACAAGCGTGACCTCCTTGTCGGGGTAAATCTCTTTCAGATCACACGCCATCTGCACGCCGACGGCACCGCCGCCCACGAGGATCACGGACTTGGACTGCTGGATGCCCTGGTTGTACTTCTTGAGGTACTCAACCGAGGGAGCCTTTTCGTCCGTGGGCATGGAGCCCGGAGACGCGAGCCGTGTGCCCGTTGCGGCGACGAGATAGTCGAATGTGAGCTGGTTTGAGCCCTGCCATTCTCTGTCCAGCGTGAGTTCCTTGGCTTTCAAGGAAACGACCTTGGCCTGGACAATGGCGTGCAGGTCCTTAGTGGGTGATCTGGTGTAGACCCCTGAGTAGGGGATGAAGGCCATGTGCTCATAGTTGGGGAGGATGGCAAATCTTGGCTATAAGTTGTTAGTGTTTCCATGAACATTGACAGATCCATTGACAAACAGGCATCGCGAGATTGATAACGCTTCGGGGAGGCCAGGAATCCTGAGGTCAACCACATCCCAACTACCTAGTTCATTCTTCTCCATAATAATGATCTTCCTTTCTCTTCCTGCCTTAGTTGTTCCCGCCTTTTTGTCTGCTCGTCTTGTTTATCTTGGCTGGTTAAGCTTCTGTGGAAGCCATTCCGGTACCGGGGCAATGACGTATCGTACGAACGAAGACAAAATCTACTTACGAAGGCGAAAAGGTGGTTGAAGTGACTATGAGGGTCGATGAGAAGTACCTGGTGGCATGAAATGTCAGGATCAGGGTTAATTTGAATAAGCTCAACAGCCTCTGATGCACTTACACGGTGTGTCGCCGGCAGAACATTAGCCAACTCCTTGGCAGCACTCTGTGCAAAGAAACGGACGAACCATTAGCCATCATCTCACTAAAGGACTCAATTGTTACCACAGGCTGACCGCCACTCACCACTCCCACGTACGAACCCCCGACCACCACAACGTTTCTCAGACTTGAGGCCATGGCTGAGTCTGTTTCTGTAGACTCCCAATGTCTGAAGCAGGCAAGAAGGATACTAGTAGTAATAACGAACAGTGAAAGCTTGGAATAGTCAGGCAAATGTTCATATAAAGCAGACGCTCGTCTATCTTAAGTCCACCCTGGGGCAACTAGGGTTTCGGAGGGCTCGTCGGAGGGCTCGCTGATTAGATTGATAAGATGACGGGAAGCAAGACAAGTGGCTGTTTTGTGTCCCGACATCATGGACACATCTGACGCTTAAAAAGGTTTGTAATAACGCTGTGGGTCCCCTTGCTCGGACTCGGAGACTCGGGTCTCGTCGTTAACATTGGAAAAGAGCGCTCCCTCCCGGAAGTGTGGAGTATTCGGCCGTACGAAGGGTTCGGAATTCCGTCCCAGAGCGGATTTAGCACATCTTCATGTCGGACTTTTGAAAATTCGCCGTTTCTTACGAACAGTGCACCTCTGTTTCAACGTTGTCAGCCTGTTAGTACCTGTTTTATGGCGGCGCCGGGAGCCGTGATATTTCGAAACCTACATATTCAAACATGCCAACTTACAGGCTTACTGGTGGGCACCTTGGTTGAATTATACACAAACGTGCTACATATTCTCTGTTTCAGTTGAAGGAAACACGCCTTGCGGCATTGGGTACACCTCAGCATCTACTTGAATGCCATTCAAGTAGGTAGTCAACGAACCGCAAAAGTTACAAACCAATGGTTTCTTGGACGGTGTTTGATGACATAATAATCTGTACAAAGTAAACCTGCCATCGAGAATCAAGGCCAGCAATTGGGACTTTCAACAACATCATCAGCAAGTCATTTGAAAATAGATACAAAAAATGAATGAAATATAAATGCAAAATGAAAGTGGACGACCACGGGATCGAACCGTGTACCTCGTGCAATCTTTAGTTGTAACAACTTGCTAAGCACGCGCTCTACCATTTGAGCTAGACGCCCGAACTTGTTGGCAAATCAGTTTGTAATGGGAGTTATATTACAATGCCAAACTGTCCCGCGAGTCAAACGGATAGCTTTGGTAGACAAGGCCGTGGCGGATCCTTGTGGGTATGACATGAAATTGGCAGCCGGGGAGACCGGGCAAGACCTGCGAGGAATGACGGACACATGTCAGTATCCACCTTTGTCATACAGCCGTACGCATTAAGATTTGATGCTTTTTGGACTCAGAATGTGACATTCTCGCTCGTCAATGATCGTGTGGCTTCAACATCGATATGGAAAGTGGAGTGGTGAGAATATAGTAAGGGGACGGCGGTCGTATACCGTAAGGTAATATGGAATTGCTCAAAACTGTACTACATAAACTCTTCGTATGTACGATGTAGTCGGTTATGATTGCGACGTTAAATGACTTTGTTCTATGATTAGTATAATTGGCTTCATAGTACAGTGTTGGAAGTGTGAAGACTGTTATCAAACTATGCAAAGAACTCAGGACATATGGGTATACCTTGCAAATATGCTGGAGACGGTACACACTGATGGTGCTGAGAATAGATCCGTATACCACCCTAGGTGTCGTATACGCATTTCAGACCAGCAACACCCCAAAACATACTACGAATTACTTGTGACAAAGCGGTGTTCGTATATGGTATATAAGACCTACGTCAACAATATCAAGCACATACGACCATACCCAGTGGAAAATTCGGGATCCCGTCCGCTCTCCCATAGACAAGCCGCTGAGGGCTGGATTAGTAGTTGGGTCGGTGACGACCAGCGAATACCCGGTGTTGTATGTTTTATTTTCGCTTTTTGCCCCTAATTTCCGTATATCTACCGTTTTCTTTATTTTCTCCTTGTTTCCTTCTTTTTGTTTCATGTATGTTGTAATTCATTAACTTGCCACTATGTAATATATGGAGCCCCTTCGACGGTACAACCAGGCTGCCAGGTAGGAACACAAGCCCAAGAAGGCAAAGAGTGGGGCCCCCGGGTCTTAACCACTTGGGCAAATGCACATACTTCCGCACAGAGTAATTATATGATATACCAGAAGGAATCGATACCGGAGGGATGCCAAGGCTGTGACCTCTTCATCAAATACCCTGTAGCATGTAATCCTGCAGATATGGTAAGGGTTAACCATGGCATGGATAGGCTGGTGCCGAAATGGCTGTTATAATCCTGCACTAGATGCTCAATTGTAAGGGGGGCGTACCGTTTGATATTTACATCACTTGTCTCTTTCCAGGTTTGTGACTGTTGGTCTCATGAATTGGGCCTTCGTGATTGCTGACTGTTCACTCCTGGGTGGCACCCTCTGGCAGGATCCATTTGAGAGTTCGCCCGCTGCCAATCATGCATGTGCCGTCCCCAATGAAGAGGATCCCCGAATGCCCAAGTCTGTGAGAAACCAATCCGAGACAGTGGCATCCCCCTCTGAGATGATGGTATCCTCCTCCTCCTCCTCCTCTTCATCTTCATCCTCATCATGTGTTGAATTTTCCTTGTCCTTGTCTCTATTGTCAGACGTCACGCGGCGAATTTCCGACAAGAAATCATCCTTACTTGGCGGTGTCGCTCAGCGGCCACGTTCGCAGCAATCCTGGACCGAACCTCTGTTGCTCACAGCCACGGGCACAGTCAAACTCATGGAACCGCGTTTTCCCGACACCCACTCGTGCCAAAACACCTCTAGCGCACCGGCATCAACATCGACCACATACGCCCACTCG
The DNA here is from genome assembly GCA_003795315.1 of Cytospora schulzeri. NCBI lineage: Eukaryota > Fungi > Ascomycota > Sordariomycetes > Diaporthales > Cytosporaceae > Cytospora > Cytospora schulzeri. Next base: position 607,821 of record LKEA01000013.1, on the reverse strand, counting down.
CACATCAAGGTGTCGGCAATGAAGTCGAGGTCCAAGTGAACGGGGATAGGCTTGTCAGCGTTGGCAATGAGGTACAAGATGCCTGCACCTGTGTCTCGAGACAGAGACGGACATATGTGTCTCAAAGAGTTGCCCATGGAGTTTTGGATGAGCTTCAGGTGCTCCTCTTCTGTGACCTGGATCTCGCCGCGATAAACCTGGGATAACTGTGCCGCTGCCTGGCGTCTCAGGCTTTCCACCTCGGCATTGATGCCGTCGCGCTCTCCGTCGGTCGGTTTGTATAGCTTATCAAGATTAGCGACGAGTTTGGTAAGGTTGTCGGGATCAGAGAGGAACTTCAGAACAACTGTGCCCTGACCGTCTGGGTGACCTGTTTTGACGGTTGATTCAGTGGACGATTACGGGGGAGGACATCTGCAGGATGAGGCAGGGTGACACCTGGGCATACCATCCCACTGCCCATACTGCGCCAGCTTGTATTGACCGGCATGGTAGACGATGATGAGATGTCGAGTGCCATTTTCTCCTTCAGCCGTTGACTCGAAAGGACCTAAAGTGTTTTGCAGATGGTGAGAAGGGGAGGTTTCCAGAAATTTCTGAATTGAGACCTGTGTGTTCTGTGTAATTAAGAGCTAGCACGTATTGCGTTTGAGTTTGTTTCACAGCTTGTTTAGTAGAAATTGTAGAATAGGGAAACGGCATCATCCAATACATAATTTCAAAGGAATCAAGTGGTTGCCTGCCCACATACAGTTGATGTATGTGTACCGGGGTAGAGAAGCAGCCCTCGGGGAGCAGTATCAATAACATCCATGGATTTGGATTGTACCTAAGTACAGTATTTTGGAGGCTCCCTTAGGTCACCTATTCTTTCTGACTTTAGCATCGCCCTTACTCTTTTTGTATATCCATTGAGGAATAAGTCAAACTGGCTTAGTTAACAGTAAGTAAGTGCCTCGTTGTATTGTTGTTTGGCGCAAAGGACCAGGAGAGATGAAGCCTGTCACTAGTTGAAGTTGATATCGTTTGTTTGTTACGGCTTAGTCTTGATGCACCCCTAAAATTACAGGCCAGCCTCCCTCAAGTGCTGTGGCGGTCAATTGTTTCTGCCCAGACAGAACAGGCAGCACAGGCAGCAACCCTGGCAGAAAGAATCCAGAGTTTGAATTTGTATTGAGTGAAGGGATTCATCCGCAACTGATGTGACACGTCCGTTCAGATATGTACGTGACATCATCTGTCAAACACCTGGGCAGATATGAAGGCCCCGGGGAGTTATATGTCAGCTGTGTGCTAGTATGTGCAAATGTTACCCAATAGCTACCTGAGTTACAATCTAGAAAGTCCGATTATATCCGGGTACAGTTTCTGCAAACCAAACCCAACTCTGACTATTTAAGTATTCTTCAAGACTTTTTCAGAGGGGTTGTCGTATATCAAGATCTCACTTAATGTACACACTTGATAGGAAGTAAGGAGGTCTCCGATGAACCCTAACCCTTTTGGGTGTAAGTGAGTCGTCTGAGTCAGGCTCCTGCTGCTGTCGACCTTCACGATAGTCTCTGTCAATGGGCTAATATAAGCCATTCTGTACTAGCTCAAATATAGCTTGTTTGGTGTAGCGGTAACATTCAACCCTTCCAAGGTTGAGCTCAGGGTTCGACTCCCTGGACAAGCACAGTTACAACAGATGGTCCAACCATCTGTATACTTTTTGCTCTTTTTTCTCATTTTTGTGTTTCGGCCTACAACATCTGTTATACCATTAGGCTGCATCAATGTTCATCCAGAAGTTATGTTCTTGCGGCCAACGCTTCTGAACCTATGCCCCAAAAATCACAGAGGCACTAGGATCGAACAAGAATATGAAAATGAATCATTCCCCATTGTAATTATACCAACAACTTCGCCATAGACAGCCTTTGTGTTCTGCGAGCCGGCTCAGTCTTTGTGGCTCTTGGCTGGCGCCTCTCGAAGGCGGACGTCATACACCACCCGAGCGCTATTGAGGACATGTCGATCCTGTTCCATGAGCAGCACCCTATCCAGAGTCAAGAGATACCGCTGAAGACCCTTCAGTGACTTATCCCAATGCCGAACCTTCTTCACGAGACCAACGGCAATAGGGCCATCCTCCATGCTCAAGAATGTGGCATCCTTCTCCATCCCAAACGCGCGCAGTGTATTCAGCGCGTGGATCATGTCCACCGGGTTGTCACGAGGCCGAATCGTATATCCGACCATGTCCATGTTGTCCTTCATCGAAAACTCGTAGTAGCTGCCCTCGCGAATCTCCTTCAGCATGTTGTTGATCACATACTTCAGGCCACGCTCAGTGACAAGTTCCATCTCGTCCGGAAGCATGATGGTGGTGCCGAAGCCCCGGGTGGTCTTCTGAAACTTGTCGACGATTGTTGGGATGTAGTGTCGGAGCATGGCCAAGTTGACGTTTTCGACGAGGGCCAGCGGCTTTTCGACTGTTCCGTATGCGATGGTGACACGGGTAGGGCACTCGAGTATGGCTCGCCGACTGTCGATACTCAAATCGACGACAAGGCCCTGGAGAAGAGACTTGGACTTGTCATTGTGGGGTGCTCTCTTCGGCAGAGCCACAGGTTTGTGGGATGCCTTTTTGGAGGCGTTGGTCGCATCCATGCGGGCTTGAGTGTGGGCAGGGAAATGAACAGTAGGCATCTTTGCTGACTCCATGATCGAGTTGAGACAGGGTCGATGTGGAGGAAATATCGAGGATGTCGGAGTTCAGTGTCAGTCTTTGTTTAGAGGAAGGACCTAGTCAAGAATTTGGGTAGGAAAAGAGAGAGATTTTATATTGATTGCAAGTGGGGGATGTATACAGGTTCTGCCTGGAATCTGAGGCTTTGGTATTCACTTCCTTATTATCAAGACAAAAGTTCGGATGAAAGATTGTGAATTGTAGACTTTGAAATGATTCTTACGCCTGTACGGGGCGGGGCTCATGACCTATTGGAGATTGTTCCTTCATGGCGGAGGCCATATCAGCCTGAAAAGTCGTTGTACACTCAAGGTAAACTACCCTAGGGTAATGTTGGGAGTGAATTCGAACGACAACTAAAATACAGTTTGATCGAGGGTTCCCATAAACGCAGCCAGAAAAAGAGTCCCCTATTAAAACTTGTGAGTTGTGTACTCGACGCAACACTGGCCCTGATGTTGCAGACATATGTGTGGTTCATCACCCTAGGGAGGTTATAGCTGAAAATATCGGATAGACTGAAACGTACTGAGATCAGGTACCTCACAACAATAACCGAGTACTTCAATACCAATTTAGTAACCTGTGAAGGTCGCGAACCGTTATAACTCTAAGACATATCCTCGGTTCTTGTTGTGTGGTCAAACCAGTCTCATATTTAATTATCAGAAACCCTCAACACAACAATGCCTCCCAAAATCATACAGACGATATACCATAAGCTTCTCCCTTGTCCGGTCACCCTCATAACATATCCGAACGTCTCCTCTTGTACAGCCGTGTCTTCATTCTGGTGTCGTTGAATTCTTTCCATTTGAGAACATCCCGCCAATCTTAGCCCACAAGTTGTTCTTTCCATCCAGTTGCCTCTGTGCAGTCGGGGTAGAAGCTCTGACTGGGCCAATGCATAGGAGCCTTGCAGTCACGCACTGACAGTGAGCCACTACTCTGTAGGCTGTAGTCTCATCAGGTTGTCCATCTTGGTTACGACAGCCGCCAACGGCATATCTTTGCAGATGTACAGCCGTGGCATCTTCTGACCGACGGTCCAAAGCCTTGGGCCGAAATTATCGATCTCATTTCTGAGTTCTTGTGGAATACGAAGGATGTTGAGGCAATCTTCAAGGCTGTAGTGGCGACCCAGAACCTGCCTGACCAAGCCCCAGGAATGGTTCTGCCGAGTGCAATAGGTGAACAACACCAGTTTGCCGAGGCTGGGCTGGCCGAGCTTCAGAATATTGCCATACTCTTCGGCGGTGAGAGAGTTGCGAGAAGCGTGTTTCCAGCTCCAGACGAGGGGGCCCTCGGACCCAGTTGGTGTATCACACTGGGTCATAGTGACGCGAAAAATGGCTTCAGGGTCGATGAGTGCGAGCATTACCTCCAGATCTCTGCCCACAAGTCTGAAGTCGGCGTCCGTGGAATAACCGATGCGGTGAATATCGAAGTGAGCGTTGGGAAAGAGCTGTCCAATGACTGCCAGAGCAAGACCACGGAATCGACACTTTGACATTGAGGGTTAGTATTTTCCTAAAATAGATCAAAATGGGAGTCTTGGGACATGACCCAAGAGTACAGTAGATAGTGCTCCATGGGCTTAACATGCCCAAGGACTCAATAAACTACCACATGGGGAAGGCACATGGGGAAGGTATTTTCTCGTATATTACTCACCGTGCCACCACGGACCGGAGGAGCGGGTGTAACTGTATCTTGATTGGGGACGCGGTATGCGACGCCAGACGCGACTCCATAGTTGTCATCATCGATGAGGCTGATGGGAGACGCATACGTTCCTTCTCCAACCATGGAAGGCATGGCGGCTCTCTTTCAAATTGTCAGTACCTCGCATCTTGTGAGTAAAGAGGTCTCAAGTCTAAGGAAGGAACCCACCTGAAGGCCTCTCTGGTTGCGGAAATTGTAGTGGGCCATTGCTATCGTCTTTTGTAGGTCTGGTAAGAGCCTTGGAAAATGGCAGACTTGATGGATACTGATGAATCTTTGATGAGCTTGACGAGGTGATATTATTGAAAGTAAAACTGGTTTCGATGAAGAACTGCAGCGGCGACCTCTGCCTTGCTCGAAAGAAGATAGAAGGAGGCGGGAGAGTCTTGTATTCGCCGAGGTGATGACAAGAATATTCGTTCTGATGAACTGAAGGGAGAAGGTGTCTTGTCATATGTTAGATGGTTAAGAGAACAAGGAACTTTCGAGAGGCCAGAGAGATTCACAATATTCGAAGGAAGTCAAAGGTAGAGGTAGTTTATAGCTCACGTGATTGGTCAAATAGGCCAAGTGGGTAAACTTGTATACTCCATGTCAAGGACTTTGTAACTTTGCCTAGTTGCCCTGCTATTTCGCAAAACCTCGAACATCGTATCGAGAAAGTTACCGGATATCTATTTCTCCACTTCCGATCGAAATTATTCCGCCCCGATGCAGTCTTCCTTTCTATATCCTTGGGCACTAGGGCCTCTCATTTGTTCAGCCTTCCTACAAGGGTACTGCACCACTCACTTATTTATTCAAGCACGTGAATGATGGCGGACCATTGACTGCCAACCATCGGAACCAGGAACCAGTGAGATTGGGACGGAGGCAAGTATGAGGTTGAGCACCGCAGAGAGTTCTAACTACAATAAGCAGGTTAATGTCAAGGACCCTTGACCTCAAGCACATGAAGTAAGTACGTTTAACGAACTGCTCCTTTCTGTGCCAGTGAATATACGCCTTAGCCAATACGGCTGTTCAATATGAGTTTACAAGAGTAACACCACAGCAGTACCCTAGGGTAGTATTATGAATGTGCTTGCAAGTAGCTCGTTTAAGTAATGCATGGCAACCCAAGGGATACATGATCAGTTCGAGCACGTTCAGATGAGATAGCTTCAAGTGGTTCTTTCCCCCTCCACTTCGGAGCTACCTAGGTATCTTACACAAGAGGCAAGACTACAACAGTGATACAAACAGAGCCTGCCCATCCATGGAAGTGCAGCTTACAATTCAGCAGGGACTGCAGAGCAGGTGTTACTGCATGATATAGAATAATCCGATAATTTATTGCCTAAAATATTTGGACAGAAACAGTGAGTATGGTGATCTTGCACTAATCAACGACTGTAGGTGTTGTCGGCCAACAAAGAGTGTCAACTCAGTCATCCTATCTGGCACTGGCCCCCTAGGAAGTTGTAAGACGAGCTATTACATATAACTCCTTGTTTAATCTGACTGGAAAGATTGTTCACATTTGTATTAAATATATCGAACTGAACGCATCACAAGTTGCGAGGCCGGCTCTTTCCTCTTCAAAGACATCCTCACAGCTTCACTCCTGAATCACTAGTGAAAACCCAAAACGAAGACGGATACGAAAGCAACAGCCAGTCCGACGTGTAAGCCCGCATGATTTGCTGCGGCCTCAGATTGCGCGTATGTTGGCATAGCTGCCTCAGAGCTACCCTCTGTACCTGCGGCTCCCTCGCCTCCGGACTCTCCTGAACTCTCAGCTGCTCCTCCGGCCCCAGCCTCTCCTGTGGCCCCAGACTCTCCTGAGGACTCTCCTGTTTCCGAGGTTCCTCCAGTGTTGGCAGCCCCAGAGTTGGCGGCCGTCTTAGTAGCCTCCATTACTCCTGTGGTCCTGGTAGCGTTGGATTTGGAAGTGGTTGCGGTGGCATTATGTGTAGCGTAAGCAGCCCCAGTCTATTGAAGATTAGCTAAGTGCTAAATGCACAGGAAAAGAACCGTCAAACACAATGGGTTGTCAAAAGTGTAAGGGAAGTGATTCCCAGTTACGGGGGTCCATTGCACTTCAGCAACGTGAAGTGGCAATAAAGGACAGGAAGAACTTACAGTTGTGACAGTGCAGGGGCAGTTTGTCACGGTTAGCATGGTCGGCTCCGTAGCAGTATAAGTTTCGTCTTCATAGGTGACCACCGTTGCCTTGGGGCACCAGGTTGTAAAACTATCCACGACCCGGATACCAGTAGTGGTGGCATTCGAAAAGACACGGTTGTCATGGCCTGTCGTGTTTGAGGCCATCGAGGGAGCACCGACACTAGCAGCCTCAACAAGATTGCAAAGTGCGTCATGAACGATCCCGGTGGCTGTAGAGGGTGTCAGATAGCTATTTCCATTTCGCTTCCAAACTGATGAGGTGTTGGAATGGACGCTCAGCAAAGGGACGAAAGCTCACTCGTCATCTCCTCGGGCGTGCAAGCGTTTGCAAGACAATAAGCCATGTCTTCCTGGAGGGCGGCACCTTCTCTGCATAGACAAGAATTGTCGGACTCATCACATCCGACGTCAGCAGCTCCTTCTGCGATGCAGTCCGTGGAGCAGGCAGGGAACTCGTTTATTATGAGGAGCTCGCAGATTTGGAAGGTCGTAGAACCAGTAGCTGTGCAAATTGTCGTCAGAATCGATCAAGGTTTCCGAAGCTGCAATACCGCGACGAGGTGGTACTTACTTGTGATATCAGTATACGTGCAGTTGGCTTCAAGACACACCTCTGCAGACGCCTGGATTGCAGCATAGTGTTCGCATTGGCACGTGTAGTTAGTCGAACTACATTCGTAAGAGACTGCTGCCTCCGTCAGGCAGCCAACACCACAAGTCGGGATAGCATCCACGAGGTCGACGACGTTGGAAGGGACGGTGGTGTTCTGGGCGGCTACCAGAGTCGCGGCACCGAGTGCGACAAAAGCCCTGCGAAATTTCATTGTGTCCGTAGGGTGTGTGTAGTCGAAAGACGTTGAAGGGTCCTGTATAGAGTAGACCAGAAAAAGTGAAGGTTTGAGTGCTTTGGCACGAATGAAGGCTAAAGAGAGACTCAGAAATGAAATTTGGAAATGACTAGAGACGACGGTTGAGAACCGGCTTATTTTTATTCTTAAATCAACATTCCGCCCTTGGACGTCTTGCTCTATGTCTAAGACAACAATAACACTGTCTGTGGGAGATCCACCGAACGCGGCTGATTTTATTTTGAGGACGTGATAACTTCATTCCAGCGCGACAGCGCGTAAACAAACATTCCTGCCATCCTTACTATAGTATGGCAACATGCAAATATGAGGGCGATCACGACTGTTTCCGATATCCTTCCGGTTTCAAGTGTTCCCATGACGACCCAAAACGATCGATGTCATCATAGGAGCAATGCCGTTTGGCTTCAGTGTGATCTAGGTGGCTGGGGTAAAATCTTGTAAAGCACCTTCACCTGCTTACATGAACATATATGTTAACTGGAATTCGGAGATACGATTACTTATTGGACCGTAGCTGATATCGTACGGGCCATTGTATTTCAAGTGGCTGTAGTGCTAGTGGTGTTCCGGAAACCGCATGTGTTCTATGAGACAACCGAAGTCTTGGTAGAAACCCGTAAACGTCATACGATTTGCGTCTTGGTCTTGATGGATATCACTAACGACACATACACTTTTACGGTGTCCCAATAGCCCAGGAGAAACTCGAATATGGCTTCCGCCCTTGACATTTGGTAAAGGTGTCTGCCATGACTGTTCTCATTCCGCACGGCTACGAAGCGACGGGCTTCAATGTTCCCTCCGCAGTAAAAATAGTCCGAAGAAACCTGACACCACCGTTCCCGTGTCACATGCCCCATTTTGAAAGCGTCAACTACTTGGCTTGGTGCTCTACACAATGTGCATGTGTCAGTGGTCACATTCAGGGGATGAATAGGAGCTTCGAATTTACTTACCCTTAGAATCTTTCTGTTGAGACCGTGAAGCGTTGCTACTTTCGACCAATGTCACTTCAGATGCCATAGCGTCTTTATTGTTGGACTGGGGTTTTGACCCTGAGTGATTGTCGGGCTTTGGCATAATGCTTTTGCTTTTCTGTACGGCTGCTTGGAACATTGCAACGTCGTGAAAGTCGGGCATGGCTGTTGATGTTTCGAAGCAAAAGAAGAAGATGAGTGCTTCAATGTTGGTTGGTGAGTGTTCTGCGCTTTATTGCCATGAACTTATATCGAGAAGAATCGTGGGTAGGACTTAGGACATTTCATCGTGTGGATTTATGCCAGCTGTACGCTTACAATCAGTCCATAACATGACGAAGGCCTCTGGCAGCGTCTCGAGACCTTGGCATGTAAGACGGCACAATGTGTCTCCTCAGGCCCCATAAGCTGCAGCTATTGCCCAGTGGATATACGTTATTGATGCTCAACAGTACATGCCAAGTGGATATACAACCAGCAGGATCCTGAGCCACTTTTAATACTGTGTACTTTAGGAAGTACTTGATAAGTATCAAGTATCCATCTAAGTGCTGACGTTGCAAGGGTTAGGGCTCAGATTGGGAATTCGTCCATGCTTTACTTCGAGTGGTCAAGTATGCAACTGGCTGGTCGGTCAGAGATGGTGGAAGTTGTTCTGTATATATATGCCAACTATAAAGGCGTCCGTCCTGAACATCCTGGTCGTTGCTTTCATTGTATTTCATATACGCCTCTTCATGATAATTACTTAGTGCGCTTTAGGTCCCTTCCAGGAAAGAATACGGGAAAGCCGAGCGCCGATAACAAAACGGAGCTCGGTTCGACGGAGCTCGGCGTTCGTTCGACCTCCCATCTTTCGACGACACAGACTCGTACTTCTCATCTCTTGTAATATCATCTGCAACCTACCTGAATATTCTGCTTGTTCGAAAGATCTAATACCACGCGACGAATACAATGGAGCCATCTGCCCCCACGCCACCACCCTCGGAGTTCGGCACTCCAGGCCGTCGCAGGAACGGGCGGTTGCAAGCCTGTGAGCCATGTCGGAAGCGTAAGGTCTCGTGTGACCACGCTTTTCCTGTTTGTCGAAGATGTAGGACCCAGAACAATGCCGATGGTTGTCTTTACCTCGTTCCTCAGCAGGCGAGTCGAAAGCCGAGGCATGCCCGTCGAGCTGCTAGAAGGTGAGTCTCGACTCTCGCTCTGATACCAAGCGAGACGGCTTAGGCGCAGGACCAAGGACGCAGTTCGATAGCTAACTACAGTCCAGCCACACACAGCCATTACCCAATTCTCCTGCTCATAATTCCACTTCACCATCCACAGGTGTCAATGATGCTTCGGAACCCTCTGAACCGCGAGGCCCTTCTTCAGGGACTAACAATACAGGGTACCTTGGCTACACGAGCTTCCTTGCCGTCTACCGTGAAACACGGGATAGTCTCTCACTGGCCCAAGGCCCCTCCGCAGATATATCAGCTCGGACCTCTATCAATGACAGTCCACAATCTTCAGAAGTCAGAGGTGGCCATACTGCCGATGGTGACAACAACAAAAGCGTCGTTCTATCGCCTCGGATTCTCGAGCACTCCCTTATAGTTCTTCGTCGTATCCCCTCCACAGATGTTGCTCTATCCCTCTTCCAGAAGCACACCAATCCCAATGATGGGTGGATACGTTTAGCTGCACAGCGTGTTATAGAGTCCATGCTGTCGGTCTTCGGGCGGCAGTTGCGCTCACGGAAACCTAAGGACTTGGAAGAGCTTGCCCGGATCTTGTCAGAAAATACCGCGAAGCCTTGGTGCGAGGAAGAGCCCGACCCCGATGCTTGGCAAGCCTCATTTTCTGGACAGAATATGCGCTGGGAGTGCTTGGGCATACTGTTCACATACTGGGCGCTGGCCTCCTTGTCAGATCAAGCCCACCGGACGGAGCCTCAGAAGAGCATAACAGCAGTATACCATGAAGCCGCAGAGTTGTGCATTGATCTCTGCAGAAATTCTGTGCCGAACAGCTTGCTGCAGTACCTCACTTACAAGGTAGCCGTCATTGACTCGATAAAGTCCGGCGATACCTCACCTGGATTCTGGAAGCTCCATGGGCAACAAATAGCGCTGGCCACGTACCTTGGAATGCACACGATCCAGCAGAGCGCCTCATATGTGCCAACAGTGGCCGCCGAGGCACGGAGGAGGTTGATATCACAGATATTTGTAGTGGACAAGGCCGCTGCATCTTTCAACGGGCGCCCACCCCTGTTGAGCAGAAAGTACATGCTCACGCCGCTACCGCTGGATCTTTGCGACGAGGTCCTACTTTCCGACCCGGACACCATTGCGAAGGCGGTCGAAGCGCTGGACGACAATGGATGGAACAAGGATGGGAAATGCTACTCAACGACGATTGTCCGAGCGAGAAGAATGCTTGCGAGTGTGAAGGACGAAGTTATGGAGGTCTCGTTAGGCGACCCGACGTGCACGTCAACTGAGGCGCTGCTGTAAGTGACAAATCCGACCTAATGCTACTAGAGAAGCCGCCATCTGGATGGACTGACCTGAGCCATTATAGAGCGCTCAGAGAGCGCGAGCTCGAGGCGTTTTCGGGCCTTCCAGGCGACGTGAAGTATAGGTCAGAAGATGTGAGAGATTTGAGGGTGACATCTTCTGAGCTATATGCGAAGATCGTCATTCATCTGGAGCACTTGCAAAACCTTTTCTTCATTTCCCGCCTCTTGATCAAATGGGGCTACAGCAACCATGCAGAATTGCTGAAGGTGAGCTTCGAAATGGTAGCGGTAACTCTGGTGTTCTGGACACATATGGATCGTCTTGCCGGGCTTCACGGAGACTTTGAATGGCTGGTCAGTGTTTCCCCCGTCCTACATACAAGGACGTTTTGAACTAATATGAGACATAGGTCATGGCATATGCAGCCCCAGCTGGCGGGATCCTATGCAACGAGCTGCTCGGTCCGCCACAACACATCCATATCGCAGGTATGACGAGGTCCAGCATAATCCAGCAGCTCAGTCTTCTCAATGGCTTCCTTGATTGGGTGAGTCCGTCTGCGCCGAACGGCGACCTCTGTAGCTCGTGCAAGACAGTCATTCAGCATGTGTTGGACCATGCCCTTAACGCACCACCGCAAGGTTCCTCGGACGCAGCAGATGAGAATGCGTTTGACTTCAACATCGATCTCTCGTCGGACATTGACGCCATCAATGGATATTTCAACTTCGATCTCCTTGATACATATGACTGGTTAAGGCCTGATATGCTTTCCAATCAGCACTCTGTTTGAGGGCTACAACGAAGCATGTGGAGATAGGTAGAAAACAGCCAACGCATGTCTTCCTACATAAAAACAGAGGTTCTTGGCAGTGGAAATATGGTTGAATGTTGGGTATCTATCTTGGAATTTGTTCATCCCTCTAAGGCAACTGGGTACCGAGGGAACATAGGGTGCCGAATTTAGCGTTTGACTCCAATAGTCCAGTCATTGATAGGCCACTCACGTTGGACTCTGATGGTCACGTTGCCAAGGGAAACGCCGTGTTCCTGATGGCTGCCGTAAGATTAGCGAATCACTGACCACCCATTGTCCTACCAAGTGTTAGTTGAGCGTCATATCACTTTGCAGTCAGAGGACCAAATCCTTCAGATCATAACCTGAAGCGATCCTCTTCAGCCGACGGGCCTGGCCTGCCTTCCAATAGTCCAAAGTCCCCGCCATCCTGCGAGCTTATATTGCTGCTCCATTAGTCCACCTTGCTCCCTCCCGTAGTAGCAGCGACCGCGATTCAAGGACTCATGTCCTAATGCGTCAACAGCATAACACAGAATGGCGGCCTTAGTGGACAAGACGAGGCTGGTGGCCCCCTTCCACACCCTGACACAACCAAAGCGCAGTATAGCTGTTAGCAGTGTTGTGTATCTACTGACAATATTACTACTGCTCTATCTTTCAAGAATCCAGTGGCCGACCGATGCCCAACATTACCATCAGCATGAGCCCATACTTTTCAAGTATGAAGGCGAACTTGTCTCATGGGTGCCTTGCGGGGAGGTCAAGGGACGCCCTGTCGAATGTAGCAACATCACGGTTCCCATGGATCATTTCGCTGCTCAGAATCCCAGCCACGGTGATGAACTAGAACATATAATCAGAATCACACTTATTTGCATGCGGTCCAAAAATGCCACTGAAAGTATCCTCCTCAACCCAGGAGGCCCGGAGGTAGTGGCGTGGGTTTCCTTTACCGAATTGACGAGGAACTAATCACGATGATCGGTGAAGGGTACCATATCCTATCCTTCGACCCTCGAGGCATAAACGGATCCACACCCAAGGCTGAATGCTACCCTGACGAAGAGACGCGTCGGGCTCTCTCGAGGCCCAGAACTGCGCGTTTGGATGATAGTGGGGAGTTGTATTCCTGGACGAAGAACTACATACAGGCGTGCTATGATACTATGGGAGAGCATGCTAAATACAGTACGTGGCGGGCTTTGCCTCCCTCTGAGCAAAAGTGAAGCTAACCATTGTGGCAGTCAACACACCCCAGACAGCAGCCGATATGAATTCAATCCTTGATTCGATCGGCCAGAAGGACATGGTATACTGGGGCTTCAGTTACGGGACCATTCGGGGCCAGACCTACGCTACAATGTACCCCCAGCGATCGAAGCGAGTCATCATTGATGGGGTAGGGAACGTACAGAAGTGGTATGGACGACTAGACCATGAGCAAGAATGGTGTATCGATTCTGAAAATGCCCTTCATGGCTTCTTCGGCGAGTGTATCAACGCAGGGCCAGACAACTGCCCGCTCGCCGAGTTGGGCAGCACTGGGAGCGAGCTCTGGGACCAGGTGATCTCCCTCTTGAACAGCCTCAAGGATGAACCACTGAGTGTCTACGTCAACAATACTGTCAACGGCCTGTTAGACTATGACGGGCTGTTAGGTAACGGGCTCCTTATGTCTCTCTTTAGTCCCCAGAGGCAATGGTACTTTGCGGCAGACACCCTCGCCAAGCTGATATAGGGAAACGCTACGCAGGCGTACATGGTATATGGGCGCGATGATGCCCTTCTCGCAATGGGAGAGGCCAACCAGATTGTGATGTACAACGATGGCGAAAATGGACCGGCGTATTGGCCTCAGGATAGGCTGGATCTGGTTGACGAGCTCGTGTCTCTGGAGAACGGCAGCATCTTCTCGTTGATCGACGTGTCGGGTTTCTTTGGCAAGCAGCAGTGAGTGACAGTTTCCTACTTTCTTGGTCATGATTGGATGGAAACTTACCTCACGACAGATGGACTCTGCCCCGAGGGCATAGTTTGTCCCGAGGACACACATCAAAGCCGCTCACCCGTTGCTGATACTCTCGACTTCTTACGACCCAGCATGTCCGCTGGGCTCAGCCAAAGTGGCAAGGCAGATTTTTGAGGGGTCCCAGATAGTTGAGGCGAAGACCTATGGCCATTGCACTGTTGCCATGCCCTCGGAATGTATTGCTCGGCATGTCCGTGAGTACCCTAGGGTACCTGTACGAAGACAAGCTGCCTGCTTACCATATGCGGTGCGAAGTGGAGGGTGATTATTTTGTCCGCCCTGAAGGAAGTAGTGATGGTTAGGAGGGAATGGAGGGCTTTCGGCTGTTTTGGGATGCACAAATGGGACGAATCCATCCTAGGTAACACGGCCAGGTTGGCGCAAAGCTAAAGCTGGATGGTTATGGGGCAGTAAATCGGTAGGGTGAACTTTGTGGGTTTCCAAGATGATTCCAAGAGTAAGCTATGGGCTCGGACCTGTGGATGGTATGGCAAGTCGGGTTGGGGAGCCTCAGGGTCCAACCAGGCCAGCCATCATCCACACGGACTTGTTTCGCTCGCTTACCTTGTATGTCTTTAGTTTTTAGATCAAAGAGGCGGACAGAAGTAGCTGCAGTGAATACAGATTTGATGCCACAATATCGTCGAACACAGCCAAAATCGGTTAGTCCACTACCTTGTTCTCCAATATTGGAGATCTCCCGGTGAAACCTTCAATAAGGAAAGGAAACGTCACACAACTCCTCTTCGTCTGGACAAGTAAGAGGTCACGAGGTCAGAATATCTTCCCCGCACGGTGTTCGTTTCACATGGTTGGTTAATCTGTGGGGGGAGAGGCATCGTCACCTGGGCACTCGGGAAATACTGGCTTGATATAATCGTCTAGTTTCAACGCATCAACTATCACAATCTCTCTCGTACTGTAACCCAGAAAGTCCAGTCGTGATATACCGGTACAAAGCGATTCTCTCCGTTCAACCTGCACATGTGCAACATGAATAATAAATCGAGTATCGCTGTCCTCAACTCTACTTTGAAGGCTACGCCACAGGAGCGTACCTTTCACTTGTTCCCGTCTCTACCAAAGGAACTTCGGTTACAAATATGGGAGGAGGCAGTTCCACGAGAGCGGTTGATCCGCGTGTACCTCAGGCGCGGGGAGGAAAGGCAACGCGAACCACCGCCACGATACCTGGAACAGAACCACCTCGGGAAGCTCATCAGTGGTCCCCGCTACACAGCGACGGCAGAAGGCCATAAGATCAACAGCAAGTTCCTTCGCGTAAACAAGGAGGCCAGGGAGGTAGCACTAGCATTTCATCGTGTTCACTTGCCCTTCTCTCTCAGGGATCCCGGGACAAATCGCGCGGAAGAGTCCACGTTGTATCTTAACCCTGAACACGACATCCTTCACATCGATGCCGATGCTCCTGTCAGGGAGACATTGATCGACTTCTTCTGGGACTTGAAGGCGTACGATCCCAGGGGTGTGGGGCTTGTCAAAATGGCTATTGATCTGGAAGGATTCTGCGTCAATGATTTGCAGTACTTGAAGCGCTCAGATCTACTCCTGATACGCCAGCGAAATATCCTTGTCGAGACGTTGTCACAGCTTAACGAAGTGTGGTTCGTCTACGTTGATTCCGGAAGATCGAGGTCATCTCTGACGAGTGGCCAAGGGCTTTCCCATACCCCTCCTGGCCCCGGTTCAAGTAATGGGCACGGCAGATTACACGCAAAAGACCGTTTGACCACAAGTCCAGATATCATTCCTATCGCCGGCAGCATCTCTACGTTCGACCGTCTCGGCAGTGATCCAAGGAAAGAGGCAGATACTGAGTTGAGCCAGCTTGACATGGGCAGGATAGATGCACGTGAAATCATATGGCGTTGGCGAAGATTGTTGCGGGCTTGGGACATACGCCACCAGCCCAATCAGGTCAGGTACCGGCTTCTCGTGGGACAAAGACCAGTATCCAGAAATAAGACGTGGTGCATTGGGACAGTTGACCAGGCGAAGGACTTCATATCCCTGAAAAATACAGAATGCGGCGGCGTGGACTTGCCAGTCGCAGTGGAACGTGTGGGGGAGGAAGAAGCATGCCGAGAGAAGACGGTCGCTGTTGGGCACTGGCTGTTCCCGATTGAGGCCCTGGGAAGTATCGGCGAGGGGGATAAGCTTCTTGATGTGGGCTTCCGACCTTGTCGGACCTTGGATATGAGGAACCATTGGCCTGAGCTCTTGCTATCAAGCATCGGCTGAGGTTTACTGCGATCAAAGTTCCGAGATTGTTACTACTTACTATTTGATTTAAAACTGTGTGTTAACAGTTACCAAAAGTCCATCAAATTCATTCCGTTAATATAAACCTGAAGTGACATCATGTGAGACGTTCACATGTGCCAGTGCAACCATCCATGCTTACATGCAATGGTGGTGCCTCGGGAATCATCCCCTGGTCTTGACCCCGCAAACTATTGTTCCCTGAATGGGAATACGGCCGGGATTGTTGCATGTTTTGACATGCCCCTGACAAGACTGGTAAGTAAGCCGTTCAACTTGGCCAGAAGTAGCTCATGCTAATACCTTGTCCAATGACACCGACGTGCAGTACCTGACCCTCGACTGGTGGCTGCCGTGGGGAACAAAATAGAGGAACGACCCCTTCTCTCTCTTCCCCTGACTGAACCGTAAGACACCGGCTCGAATCCCCTACACAACTAGTTTCTTGGGCCTCTCAAGATGATGAATATCTCCAGAGGGGCCTTGTTCGCAGTTGTGGCCCTGGTACTCATCTGGGGTTTCCACTACGGGGCCTACCTGGATCCAGCCACTCCTGGGGAACGGAAGTCGTATTTCGACTACAAGTCCGGCAGCAAGTCGCCCTTATCACCGCACGTACACACCTACTTTGAGCAGGTCTTCTCAACCGAGAAGCCTCCATACTACGACTTTCCCGCTCTCAAAGCAGCATGTGCGCGGACTGAATGGAAAGACGAAAACAAGGACGTCTTCCTGGAATGCGGCGGCATACAAGCTGGGATGACATCCATCATGTCAGAGGTCAAGGTGTGTTTCAAGATGGCCATCGATGCCGGAGTGAACATGCTCCTGCCTTCGATGCCCCTCCGTGACAGCGAGGATCTTTTGAACTTCAACTTGATGAACGACTCTGCATATATGGCCTACGACCAATGGTTCGACCAGGACCACTTGCTCTCCTCCATGGCCCGAGCCTGCCCTCGGATGAAGATCAACCATCCTATGAAGGCTGGCACAGAATCGCTTCCTGTTGCCAACAGGTGGTCCATGGACATTGGGACGGCCCCGGGATTTCAGATGTTGTTGGGGTACTTTTGGGTTGGGCGACCGTTCAAGGCGTGGTTCGACAAGGAGTTGGTTCGTCTGCGCTTCCTCGCGAATGCCGGCCGCAAGAGTGCAACCGACGAGGAAACAAGTGGACTCCAACGTTCGATTACAGAAGAAGGCGCTACTATAATTAGTATTGACTCGCAGTTCCTGCTCTTCCGCGTCACGGATGATCCGACAGGGAGGGAGGTTGCCCTCTGGAACGACCTGTCGCACCTCATCCGGTTCAGAAAAGAGCCACGGGTCATCACGAACAGAATTCTCTCGCATATTGACCGGCCATTCTTCGGCGTGCACTTCCGTGTCGAGAAGGATAACATATGGTCTTCATTCGAAAACCAGCTCAAACTCGACCTGGATGCGCTCGAACAAGCATGGGCACAGTACGGCTCCCCAGGCAAGGAGAGGCCACTGATTTACCTAGCTTGTGGCGATGAAGGACAGATCGACAAGTTCTCCCAGGCTGGTGCGCAACGAGGGTGGAAGGTTACTTCCAAATATGATATCGCGAAGGACTACCCGGTAACCTTGAAAATGATCAAGGACCTGCCATTTGACTTTCAGGGCTTGGTAGACCTGGGGGTAATGTTGAAAAGTCATTTCTTTATTGGCATCACAGGAAGCGCCTTTTCGAGTACCGTCGGAAATATGAGAGATCCAACCGGTAGGTATAGGGGCAGCAGTTTGTTATACCCAGATGATGGGAATGCAAGGACTCATCTGTTCAATGATGGCGACGCTCCTGGATACTCTTGCTGTCTGTAGTCTTCTAGAACGGTTTTGTATGCTAGCATATAGAGGACAACTTTCCAGAGTTTTACTTATTCAACAGTCACAGCAACTCTGTAATTTTGCAACTTGTCGCCGTCCATGGCTGTTAGTGAATGGATCTCGGTTCGCAGCGTTTCAATCGATGCTCGATGCCAACTCAAATCCACTACAGCATTTCTTCATTCCTACGGCGTGTACCGGCCAACAGAGGTGCCCCACGATCCCGTGAAATCAGAAGACGTCTGAATATCGGTTGCGTCCGCCAAACGCAGAGCTACCTGGGTGTTCTTAGCAGTAAACCCAAAGCTTTGCAAGTTCGAGGGTGTTAACTCAATCCAATGCATGTATTCTGTATACCAGAGTTAGCGTTTTCAATGGAAGAAGTTTCACGAGGTATAGCGACACACTATAGAGCAAGGTTTGAGCTGGACTTACCCTGGCACACTTCACCATTATTGCCGCAAGAAGTATTAGGTCCGCTATAAAACACCCACGACGCAGATGCATAGGTGTATATATTTGAGCCGCCATTGATATAATTCGCGTACCCCATCCGGCAGCGGTTATCGTTGCACCAGCCCATATCTGGATCGCCCCAGCCCGCCGATACAGCGGTCCACGGGGCCGGCGCTGCCTGGGCCGTATTGATGCCCTGGTCGTAGTTCGTCTCGGACTGTAAGAGCGTGACGACCACGTTGCTCGCCTTGTGCAGGTTCAGCTGGTACAGCCAGAAGTGTTCGCTCCCCAGCCCGTGGAGCCAAGTGCCCCCCGCCGTGGCCTCGACAAGCATGCCGCCCTTGACGGCGATGTTGTGCCCGTCGGTAGAGTTCTCGGTGAAGTGGTCCGCAACCCAGTTCCAGACGTTCTCGATATACACGGACGATGTCGCCGCCAGGTGAATCCCGAGGAAGGCGGCCCTGCACTCGTTGCTGTGGTCGGCGCAGGCGGCGGCGAGGGCATCGGCCCCACGCGTGCCGCCGATGGTCACCAGCGAGTTCCACAGGGCGACGTCGCCCGGCTGACTACCTGCCGTATTGAACTGTAGAATTATGGCGCCGGGGAGGACGTCGGACACGGTGAAGCGCATGTCCTGGATTTGCACCGTGCCGACGTCACCTGCGTTGCCCACCTGGACGACTGGTCGGGGTTGGGATGAGTCCTCGAAGTTCTTGCCGTTGCCGGTGATTGTGGCCCAGGCCTCGCCGACGATGCGGGAGCCTACGGGGACTAAGAGGGTGTCGTCCACCCTGTACTTCCCGAAGGGGAAGTAGGCTATCTTGCCCTGTCCAGCGGCATATTGCAGTATACTGTTGAGAACGCCAGATTCATCCCGGGTATTATCTGTTCAGACTCTTGTGTCAGCATTGGAATAGTAATGGTACATATGTAGCACTGCCATAGAGGAAAGAACTCAGGAGCCGAGTCAAATTCCGGATTGACTACCGAGTGGTGCTCAGGAAAGGAGATTCGACTTACCACCGTAGACAGTGTGGCCTCCGTTCTGATTGGGGTCTTTAACATTGATGAAATCCGATACAGTGTTTGAAGAATAGTTGGGCGCAGAAAGAATGGGATATTTGCCACCGGGTGCCAGAGTAGATGGGCGGGTATTTGTAGACGAGACAGGACCGTAGATAGGGTTACCGTTAATAGTGTTTCCGTATGTGAAAGTGTTGACGTGGCTTTGGCCACCAAGCAGTGTGCCACTTGGTCCCACAGCAATGGCCGAGCTGGTGTCTTTGCTCAGATTCTCGATCATGAATGACGCATCTTGGTTCATGGTGAAGGTCACGCCCGAATTGATCGATGTACCATCGATCACCGCTACCCAAGGGTAGCCGCTGTCGACCAATACACCATACCCACAGGTTTCCCATGTAGGACCAACAAGGCTGATCGTATCGCCCCCAGTGACCCGCAGGCCAATAGTGTTCTCATAGAAGTATATAGCCTTGTAGAGCACTTGTTGGTGACCATTATGCCAGATCCCATGCTAAGCACAGACAAGTTCAGCTTATGTGTCATATATGTGACCATCAGACTTGCTATGGGCTTCACTCACCTGTCCCCGCTCGATCCGTGCGTCAGCAACCGTAAGAGTAGATCCCCTGTTAAGCATTATGCCGGTATGTCCAGTCCCACCGACGGACGACGGCATTGTGATTCGAACATTCTGCAGCTGGCAGGCCTGGGCAACGCCCCACTGGAGTGCTGTGAAACTGACGCCTGTAATGGTTTCAGTGAAAATTCCGCCACATCGACTGCAAGTCGTTGAATCGCTTGTCCTTACCACCTCCAATAGCAGTTGTATCAAGGACCAGATTTTTGAGCCCAACAGCAAACGATAACTCTCCACTATCACCAGTCGAAGGGTCTTGTCCCCTGATGAGTATGTCTCCCAGAAACCCAGCCGCGGCTTTGATAGTGGGAGGCTATGCAAAAGTCAGTCTTTGATCTATCTGTGGGTTTGTACAACCATTGGCAAATCTTGCGCTTACGTTGGTAGCATCTCCCATCAGGATGGTATCAGTAGACATGTTTAGGGTCTGGCTAAGAGTGTAGGTACCTGGGGGGATATAGACCACCTAAAATATGTGAAGTTAGCTTTTGGAAGCCTTGTCGAGAATTTGTTGGACTGTCGTACCCGTGGTTCAGAAGCAAGCCATCCCGGATGACGTTGGTTTCCTGATATTCCATCGTCATTGATAGCACCTTGGAGGGCGTCTGCGTCGCCAGAATCCACGGCCTTATAGACCGGGTAAGTGTAATCTCCATCTAGATCGGGAGCGTAGCCACGAGCCGATCCAGTGTGGTCCATGTTGGCATACCAGAAAGATGTATCTCTAGATTGTAGTCCGTTCTGTAGCTGAGAGGCTGGTGAGGCAGACACACAGGCTAACAGCCCGATGAATGCTGCCAAGGGCTTCAACATGATTTTCATCTCGAGGTGTCTGGGGGAATTGGGTGGACTGATGAGAGAGTCGTGACGCTGTTGGCTCACTGGGGAAAGGCTGGAGTGTGCTCTGAAGCAGAAGAGCATCCAGCATATAAGCGCGAGGACTAATGTATATTGATATTGAAGTGGACTGAGGTCGTGCATATTCGCAACTGTACGAGAACCTTGGCCACTTTATAGGTCGTATTAGCCTCGCAGGCACGGGCTGTAAAGACAGCTGACGTTGGCAGCCACAAGAACATTGGGAGTAGGCCCATGTAATGCGACCACCTTAGAATGGGACTATTCAGGCAGAAGCTTTTCAACCATGGTTTTGCCCAGTCAAATAAGCCGGGGCTGACTATGGAGATCTCAGCCATTTCCTCTTCGGGGTTGAATCGAGAACCACGCCTGCACACACCGATCAGCTGTGGTTATTTGTCTGTGTCCTTACTCAGCTTTCATGAGGAATCATTCTGCACTGGTAGCCAGCTAGCGAATGATGGTGTATTGTGCATATCTCGTTATTATCCCCTTCACAATATTATTCTTCGATTGCAAATTACTCCCTGTCTTGATGCGGATGAAGCGCTTCCTTCAATCAATACTTCAAGTCTAAAAGTCTACTAGCTACAACTGGGCATACTTGGTGCTGTATTCGGAAACCTCGCTTAGTTCTCAGCCTGCAATCTCAGCCACCGGGACTAGTGACCGACGAGAGTGTCATTGTAAGCCAGATTATTGGATGAGGATGACGGTTGGCCCAACCCTTGGGAAATGTCCGACCCATCTAAGATATCATCTCCGACCCATAGACCTGTTCGGGAAAGCAAACGGCCTCGGGAAACGGTAGCCATCACAGGGAAACTCAAAATAGTTAGCAGACCCGTCTTTAGAGATGTGGAGAGGCAGTGAAAAGATATGGAAGGCTTATTGAAGGAAACCTAAGATGTCTGATCCTGATCGCTTTTTCGCTATTATTACTTGCTCTAGAATCCAGGATCTGGAAAGGATTCCGCCGAAGCCCAAACAATCGAGGTTCTTAGATCTCGTGAATTCTATAAAGGGGTTAGATCTTGAGGAGATGATTCCAATGATGATTTTGATTTTTGATTCAATATTAGTCAAGGGGATTGCTTCAATCAAAAGGAAGAGTGGCTTGAAAATCGCGATCCATTCCCCGCCCCCCTTTTGATAGTGAACCGTGTACGGCAGTTGGCATTTTTTGATTCACACAAACTGGCAGAGTACGATAGGTAGACTTCAGGAAATATTCGGTTGTTTCTCAAGAGGTAGAGAAAGTTGATATTACAAAGGAGAAACCTTCTCCGACCACTTCGTATCAAGGCTTTTGACTTTTTACCCCGTGGGACATAATCCGGTTTCCTTCTCCTCCAGATTCTTGACGCCGATACATACAATCTTTGAACAATATTCCGATGCGTTCTATTTTGTGTTGCACATCGGATCAAACATGCTGCTGATGTTGTCCGACGGCACTGGACTCGTTGGACTCCGCAGTTGGTGCCCTGTTGAGGATGTATTCTTCGCTGATGGCATCACATGTTATGGTATTCGTCCGTGATGCTGACCCAGACTTCCTAGTATGGTGTACGACGCCACCGTCTTTTCCATGAGTTGGGTCCCTGATGCCCCGTGGCATGGTGCTCCCGCCTATCGTCTGCAGTGCAATCACGCTTGGAGCATTGCGGGCACCGTACGATGTACCCTGTTTGCTACCTGATAAGCTGCTCGATATGCTCTCGATGTGGTCGGCGATGCGGTACAGCCAGTCCTTGTATAGTGGACGGCATACAGTGACGCCGATACAAACAAGTTGTGTCGTGATGTCGGCTGCGTGCCATATCAGGAGATCAACAATGGTCACTTTGAATCACCAGAAGTCAATGCCAGTCCATCGTAGATTCACTCTCTCAGTAAACATGCTTTGTGGCCCTGTTGGTACACTTACGTAGAAAATCATCATCACTGGCGTACGCCAACTTCAACAGCGTAAGAAGTCTGTAAATACTGCAAATTGCAGAACTGAAGAAAACACAACTCAGTCAGCATCATAAGTTCGACTGTCCATGATGGGACCTGATCCAAAATGGAATGGGGGAAGATGCTATAGCATGGCTCACATGTACCCAAAGCTCATACTTGTCCCGATCAGAATCTTCTCCCTCTTCGGCATTTGCAATCCATGGATCAAGTACCAAGGGAAAGACGCATAGAAGACCTCGACAACGACAATCGAGACACCGGAGACTAACGCTGCCCAGAACTCCGTCACTGGGTTGCAGTGGCCTGCCAGCACCGTAATATCCCACGAGTAGCTGACGGGTGTGCAGGCAAACCACAGCAGCCAGGTGGCAACCACGATGATTATCCCCATAAGGGTCACCGGGATGATCACAGAAAGGCTTTGGCCACGACTTGTTCCTACTATACGAAGTAGAAAAACCGCAATGGAGATCTTGACGAGTATCGCGGTGACTGAAGTGACAGTCTGGGCAATGTTGACAAGCAATAGGGCGTGCGAAGTTTCAGCGGATGCTGGGTCGGTCATGGTTCTTCCCAGCCCGAAATATGCAGCCACAGTCACGAGCACGGTGTAAACGAGAAGGAGAAACTGTGGATAGACGTATAAGCTGTTGTGTCCCCAGGCTTGTGCTCAGCCTTCTGGAGGCTTCCTTTTACTGCCACAAAGGTTGTGGTGGCAGAGATAGTCGTCACCGAAGACTAAATAGTACACGGAGGTAAACTCACAACTGCCGTGTTGAAGAAGTGATCATCCCATCCGTAGTTTGACATAACAACGAGACGCGTATAGAGACGGAGGCCGACGAGGATAAATGCAATGGCTTGGAACATCCACATGACCCCGAGCATCATGGGGGCCCTTTGTATGATGGGCTCCATTTCTAGAAGTATAAGCGACGATCGTAGAAGTTACAGGTGAATTATGCCCAATCTCAAGGGGATATCGCTGTAAAAATAGGGTGCCTGGGGGTCGGAGTTTTGTGTGCTTCCACACACCGTCGATATGTGGCAGCCTTGGTGGACAAGGAAAAACAGAGGTTGTAGTAAGAGGTATTTAATAAAGGGAGTATTGCCTCGGGACCCGAAGACATGCACAAGAGAGTTTTTGTATTAACACAAGGCGCACACAGGCCTTGAACACAGCTGAGGTGCTCTGGCCCAAGAACTAATACTCCACAAACCCACTCGACGCGAGAAGGCAAAGGAGGATAGAGACGTATCATCTATTCCACATCTGGTCAGTGATGGACGGTATCTAGATCCGCGATATGACCAGTCTTCTCAGTGCTGTTGCGCCGGATCACTGAATCCGGTACCTATTGAAGACGGAATCGGGTATAGCTTCATGGACTATTCTGGCTGGACCAACCGCGGCTAGTGCTGTCCAGGCGTTCGGGCTTCTTTGTCACATTCCTCAGCGCTAATCTAACTTAACGAGTCTCCTTCCCTGGTAGCAAAAGTTACAATCTATTAAATCTTATTCAGTTCAATACCTTCTCCTTGCATGTGTCCAGGCCATGGGCTGAACATGGGGCGAACTGCGATATATGTTACTTTCGCCTTACACCACGCCGCCATCAATGAGATATGATCTGTTCTGTTACCAGCTTTCAATAGAGTACATGAATTTTAGTAATGAGGATACACTACGAAAAGAAACATGGCAGTGTTTTGTCTTGGATGGCTTTCGTAGGGGCAACATCGATGGAAACGACGTTTCCCGGTCGCCCACATACTGGGAGTCAGATCTCAACCGCCTAGAGTAGGACGTCCTCATAATATCATTTCAGGAATGGGAAAAGAGGATACAAGGGTCCCCCAGCGAAGACCACGGCTTATTGCATGCCTTCCATCCGTTGTCACCGATGCCCAGCTTGATTATCTCAGCATGTCACCCATAGTCCACAAACTACACGAATCTGTGCTTTGAGTCATATGCAACAATTATAAAAAATGAAATACATCTCGAACTGCTGAAGGCTCCTGAATGCAGATGAAGAGCGCTTCGGTCAAATCGTCATCGAATGAGGTTGACGGCTCCTGTGTGCTTAGTACAACTCAGGATGCCGTGAGGCCCAGGCATACAGGCGCCGTATTTCCAGATTTCAGGTTAGTCTCTTCCATAGGCCTTTGATCTCGAAAAGTACCATTATATGGGAACAGGTAGCCTTTCTTTCCAAGGCTGACCTAACCTAGGAGCAAGAGCATTCCAAGTCACCCCCCCCCCTCGGCCCCCAGCTCCAGCGAGCCATGACAAGAGGGTTAGGGCAAGTATGGATTAGCCCAGTGCCCACTTTGGTGAATCAACATGCATTTCCGTCCACCCACATTCAACCTCACATCGATACAGCCATCCTACAGCCGACCCTCCAAAAAGATACATTTCATCTTTCCTACTGATATTGGGAGGCTGAAGCTCATTTCCGTCAATAGATGCAATGTTTGACTCAGTATGGGCCCCTCGAAAAACCTATTTGTGACCCTCATTCGTACGCATCACGTCACTAGCCGGAAGAAACTTCAACGCGTCAAGAAAGCAGCCGCGCACTTCGACGTCCCGTTCGTGCTCGTTCGCTATGGTGGTTGTCCTGGACTTATGTACGGAGAGAGCTCTGATTCATCGTCACTGGGTTCTTGGGTCAGCGCTGTCAAGGATCTGAGGTACAAAGATTTTCAGTGCGTGTACAAGCCTGAGTCGAAGAAGCTGGACGATGCCCTGCCCAACACGCTACCTATGCCCTCTGCTGCGTTTAATGAGACTGAGTCTGTCTCCGAATTCGGCCAGGTAATGGACAGGAAGGGCTTAGGAGAGTGGTTCAAGATTGGCTTGCTTAGCAAGCGGGCAGGGCAGTTCGACGGGGACAGTTGAGGCGACGCCTTATGGTGTCCCGGCTAGCAGCTCCATCGCAAGAAGACTGCACCCTCACAGTCACAGCCACGGAGGATTCTGGAGCTCAAACTTAATTTCATCACTGTCTGGAGAGGACCAACAAGACAACCCCTTAGACACGGAGACAACATTCGGTGTATCCCTCGTTCCATCGAGACACCGTTGGCCTCCTTCCTCTTGCGTTTATGGAACCGTTTGCATCGTCAGGAGTGGCATATTGCTTCATGGCTTGTGTTCGGCATCAAATGCAATGTCAGTTGCAGAACAGCAGCGGAATCTTGCCCATACTATGGTGTACACCGACACTTGAGAAGATCCACGTGTCAACTGGTGGTCCCGATAGAGGGGCATGTAAGGGCTTACCACCATGCACGACCCCTATAACGCAGTCTGCGATATCATACAGATAGAACACCGCTTGTGTCCTTACTTTCGGACACATGCAAGATGAGCTACGTGGGAAGCCTCTTCATGTCGGGAGCGGGATGAATTTAGCATCATTCAGCTAGATAGCACTTGTCGAATTTGCAAACTACATCACCGGGCCTACAGGCCTTCAGCGAATACTTCGTACCAGGGGACATCATGGTGTTCATGCATTGGACCGCGCCCCAAGACAACCTTGCTCCCACCAACTTGGATCGCCTGAGTGATTCACAATTCTCCGAACTCACAAAGGCCATTTTGAGGTCTTCTTTTGGGAGCTCCTGGGTGCTCATTCTGTGCGACAAGACCCCTTATAACCTGTAGTTCCAACATGATCCTGCTGCAGGGGTCCGTGTCACCGCCGGGCGTCTCATGGCAAGCCTTCTGAGGCAGCAGTTACAGATCCAGAGAGAAGAGAATAGAATTCGTTTACTTCGATTTTGGTGTCTCTACATTCCGTTGTTATGCGGCTCACTTGGGACATCATTGTGGCAACTTCATGGTGTTGTCTGGAAAACCGCGGGGTTCAGCGTCGCGTACGCAATGAGCAGTGGCCGTGATAACCAAGGCCTGCCAATAATCGTCCTCAGAATACATTTTGGACTTATAACAGCAGTGATGTGTTGGAATGAACAAATATATCTGGAGGGTGATTGAAAACCATAAGCAAGGGTTTCTGCAATGGAACATTCACATATTTTCTTGATACTTCCCTAAACTTGTGTAGGCCTAACGTACTTACTTATCTACGCTCTTTCACTTGAGGTAAAAGAGACCCTAGGCGTGTGCATGGTTCCATGGGTTGTTGGTTCATCATCGACGACACCTGGGGCAAATCACAGGAAGGGTCAAGAATTCTCACAAACGAGGATGAAAGAATGTAGATTATAGGTTAAAAAATGATACCTTGAAGCTTCTATTGAAATTCCACTTTGTTTACTATTTGTTCCTGGTACGTACTCCCTTTATGGGAGAGGGCATGACGTTGGGAGGGTTAGGGTTGAGGAGGAGGGTGTAAGCCGACCTAAATTGGGGGTCAACCTCGATCTCCTTCGAACTCGTTCACATGCGTCATGCGAGCACTGCTTTTTCTACTGAAGTACATACTAAAGTACTGGAGTGGTCAGGCTGCAATGGCTCCTCGGGACGAGTCAGCTGGCGCTCAAACTCTATGACGAGACAGGTGATCACATTTGCGACTCGTGAGCAGCTGGCAGCGTACAGGTGTAGAGGAAGAGTGCATGCAAGATGGTGTTCTGGCTCAGGCAACAAGGTTTGTGTTAGTGCATCGTTACAAGTCATCCAGGTCCCAAAATATACCCCCCTCCCCTTCCAAGGTTCCGCGTACAACGGCAGGCAGGCGGAGATGAAGATCCGGGGGCCGAATGGATCCTCTACCATGACGATATCCATCTCTATTGGGCCCCGTGGACAAGACCCTTGTTTTCTTGGCGAGACAGCTTACTTTTACCTTGATGTGAATGGGCTGCTTCAGTCCCACCAACTTACAATGGCTTATCTATCCCATCTGGCTGTCTTTTCTGGAAGCTTTATCTCCCCGTCTCGGGCCTTGGTGTTTTGTGTTCTTCTGAGGTGATCCGTACAGCCGTTGCACAGCTTTCTTCGCCCTGCTCTCCTTTTCTTCTGCCTTTCAGTTTGTCCTCCTCTTGTTATTTTGTTTGTGTCCAGTGTTGGCGGCCATGGATGAGAAGGCGCCTTTGATCCGTGTTGCCTCGTTACGGAGAGAATCCGGGAGGCTTCGTTATGAGGTCTTCCTCTCGCTTATCGCCGTTGCATTTTTTGTTTTGCTCGGCGTCGTCGTACACAAGTCTCCGAACCCCAGACAAGACGATTTCACCGTCGACACAAGTTCAGAGACGCAAACATTTTCTTGGAGCAATATAAGTCCCAGCAGAACACTCGACTGGCAACCCTGCTATGATGGAGAGTACGACTGTGCTCGTCTGGAGGTTCCAATGGACTGGCTCAAGCCAGAAGATGACCAGCAGGTCGTTATCGCCATCGCTCGCCTGCCAGCCACAGAGACGAACGATTACAAGGGCCCTGTCTTCTTCAACCCTGGCGGTCCAGGGGGATCTGGGGTTTGGGCTTTGAAGGATCACGGCAAACAACTACAGACCATTGTTGGCAGGAACCACGACATCGTCACCTTTGACCCGCGAGGTGTCGGTGCATCCGTTCCCAGACTTGAGTGCTGGGACTCGCTTCAGAGTCGCCAGAACTGGGCCATGCAGGAAACGCCCGTCATCGACTCACATCCAGGTGTCATGTACGATGTATGGGCTAGGGCGACTGCCTTCTCTTTAGCATGTGAGAAATCCCACAATAGCACGGGCTTCCTGAGACACATCAGTACGGCATCTCATGCCAGAGACATGCTTGAGATCCTCAACCAGATGGGTGAGGAGAGACTTCAATATTGGGGCTTCAGCTACGGGACGATACTCGGTGGGACTTTCGCCGCCATGTACCCGGACAAGGTGGAGCGACTGGTCAGTGACGGCAACGTTGACTATGAGGAGTGGTTCAACAGCGTCCACATAAACGCCGTCCGCGATGCCGACTCAATCATGGACGCATTTTATGAGCTGTGCCACAAGGCCGGCCCTCTGAAATGTGCTTTCTACGGCAATTCAGCTGCCGACATCAAGCAGCGCCATATGGCCATTCTCGAACGGCTTCGTATGCAGCCTACCATCTACATGCCTCAGTCCGAGTCCGGATCTGACCTGCCAGAGCTGGTAACCTACTCCAAGATCCGCAAGCTGGCTGCAACCTCTCTCTACCGGCCCAACTACTACTTTACTCATCTCGCAGATGTCCTCGCTGGTCTGGAGAAGGGTGATGGCAAACCCTACTACGACTTCATCACCCGCTACGGTCTGCCATTTTCCGACGTGTGCTCAGCAATAAGCGTCCCACCCGAAGAGCCCCTGACCAGTGACGGCGAGGGCAGCGACGATGCATTTCCACTGATCCTGTGTGCGGACGGCAAGCAACTGCCTTCCGATCCTTCAGAGTTTGAAGACTACGTTGATGACATGGAGAGGACTAGCCAAACATCGGGTGTCATCGTCGCAAAGGACCGCATCGCTTGCGCTGGGCGACAGGTGCGGCCGAAGTGGAGGTTCAACGGCCCCTTCGAGGCGAAGACGAGCTTTCCCATCTTGTACATCGCCAACATGGCGGACAATATCACGCCACTGGTCAGCGCGCGGAACAACTCAGCTGGATTTGAGGACTCTGTCGTCTTGGTGCAGAACTCGTATGGTGTAAGTCTTCCACTGATACCTGAGACATTATGAGATTATTTTTGCTGACTTCCTTGTTTCCCTGCGACAGCATACAAGCCTGGCAGCGCCGTCGACATGTATAGCCAAGGCCATCAGGGCGTACTTCCAGGACGGCAAGCTGCCAGCAGATGGCACCACTTGCGAGCCAGAACTACTTCCGTTTGATATTCCGGGCCATTCTGTGATGGGTGCCATTGCAGATGATACTGAACTGGCTGAGGCGTCACGAGAGCTGTCACTCAAAGCCAACTGGGCACTTGACAGAGGCCAAGTGGTGTTTTAGCGAAATTCAGGAGGCGGCTTCTAGGAGACGATGGGCCTGGTTACATTGAAGCATTTTGGAGTCTATCGATTGGTACTGATATAGCTACGCTATCAAGCTCCTGGCGTGGGGTGAAGGTTAAGGGTTCGGCATAGAGTCTCAGTGCATACAAACGTGGCACAGAAGAGATAAGTTATCGCGAGGAAAGCATGGGTATCTTCGCTCGTATGAAGAGCTGGGTCATTATGGGCATGTCTGGGGTAGTTCAAGGCAACGTTGCGTTTACAAGGAGTTTTTATCAGAAGGTATGTAGCTGCATTGCGGTAACAGTTGGGTAGAGCGGTTCATATGCCTGTTGTAGAGGGTTGGCATATCATTGGGTCGGGGACCTAGGTATTGCTGAGTGATAAGAGTATAAAGCTTTACCTGAAGCAGATTATCGCTAATATATTGGCCGTGATTCGGCCGTAGCACTCCGCAGATAATGTATGGGCCATCCCTCTCCCGTCACGGGGTGCTGTCAAGTGTGCCCAGATGGCTTCTAGATATCCGGGATCGACATCTTCCATGCCCTCATCTTGAGTAAAGTGCTACTGTGCCTGCATGCATGGAACTAATGCAGCTGAATAGCTACCGGACTCAGAGGTATGGGGGGTCGCGAGAATGACATCCCTCTGCACAGACATTGCCCAGGTGCCATGTGCTGCTGGATGGGATGGCAATCTGAAGGAAAGAATGCACCAGTGGCACTTGCGTTTGAGGCATATAAAAAGGCATATTTGTTATTACTGAGAAAATTAGAAATTCGATAGACAAGGTAACTTCCAAGTTTACAGGATTCTAAACATCTCGTCGGAATCCAAAACCTTCTAAATCCGGTTCCTGACGTAGGTCCTGGGTCATAGTGAAACTTGATGCAGAACACCATACCGCGGGCCATCGTTGACTCGTCGTGGGTCTTATAACACTTCATCTACCTTTTGTGTCATATATTGCTTGGGTTGAACAGCTTGAACAGTCACCTTCCGCCGTGATCGTCAACTCAACATCGACGACAATATGGCAACTCTCGACGGAATGAAGGTACAGTTGCAGTCGGCGGTGGCAGAACAGGCAAAATCACCCTTGAAGGATCAAGAAAAGGTTCAAGAGAATAATTTGGAACTGTATCCATCCGGGGTCGAAGGGGAGGAGCAAACGGAGAGTACACTTATTACAGAAACCGGGCTTGCGAGTATTGAGGCAGCTCAGACTGTCTGGGGGAAAAGGGGTCGATATCTCATAATTGCAGGGTGAGTCTTGTTGCGTTCGGTCGAGAGTGACGAAGGTGCGACTTGTGGAACATTGCTGACACTTTAGAAGGCTAGCAATGATCATGATTATCTAGTAAGTCTTCCTGTGACTAATGAACACTTGGGTCTTTTCGGTATTCAAGTGCAACGCGGAGGTAAGTTCTTGGGACTGACTGTGAGGACAGTGAAATCGACAATTCGACTGTCTACATTTACAACAACTACTCGACGTCCTCCTTCAATGCACTCTCTGCTATTGCCTCCCTAGCAACCGCCAACACCGTCATCTTCGCTGCCGTCAAGCCACCACTCGCCAAGATATCCAATGTAATCGGACGTGGCCAGACGTACATAATCGCCATATCCTTCTTCGTCCTCTCCTACATCGTCATGGCATCTGCATCATCCCTAGGAGCATACGCAACCGGCTCCGTCCTTTACACCATCGGTCAAAGCGGTACCAACATCCTCAACGACATCCTCATCTCCGATATTACCAAAGCCCGCTGGCGCGCTTTCGCCATCGGTGTTAGCTACACGCCCTTCTTGGTCACAGTCTGGTGTGCAGCATTCATCGTCGACAGCGTAGTCGCAGAAGGCGGTATAGGCTGGCGGTGGGGAATCGGGATGCTTGCAATCCTCATGCCCTTCTGCGCCAGCTTTATCATAATAACACTGTTGTATTACCAGGGCCGTGCGAAGAAGATGGGTCTAACCCCCAGGACGAAGATGACATTGTACGACTTCTGCTCTCACATTGACTTGGGAGGGATGATCCTGTTCACGGCCGGACTGGTGCTGTTTCTCCTCCCCATGGCATTATCAGGATTGACACCGAGCGAGTGGAGCACGCCTTGGGTCATTGTTCTGATCGTCCTTGGAGGAGTTCTTTTGATTGCACTACCATTTTATGAGCACTACATGGCTAAGTTTCCTCTCATCCCGCCTTCCTACTTCAAGAACATCACTATCGTCATGTGCCTGCTACTTGTTGCACTGGATAACATTTGCTTTGGCTGCACTCATTCATACCTCTACGCGTGGGGAAGCGTTGCGCATGGATTCAGTGCAAGGGACGACACATTCTACACATACACAAATGGGGTCGTCCAGTGCTTATTTGGTATAATCACCGGATTGATAGTTGGCAAAACCAGACGGTATAAGTGGATCGCGGTCGCTGGGACATGTATAAGGACAATTGGGTATGGTGTTATGCTGAGGCTCAGGGGTAACAACAACTCAACGGGGGAACTCTTCGCCGTGCAGGCTATTCAAGGCATTGGAAGCGTGGGTCATCCCATTTCATATACACGGGTCTCAATCGATCGATCCGGGTATTATGAACGCCGCCACTGTTTCGATACTGACGATGCGACCTAGGGCATTATCGGGACGACACTGCTTGTTCCCGCGCAGATCTCGGTGCCACACGTCCAGATGCCTCAGGTCACGGCTCTGTTTGTGTGCTTCTCCTTCGTGGGAAGCAGTATTGGGGATTGTATCGCCGGCGGCATTTATACCAACTCTCTCCGGCCTGCACTGTGGAATCACTTAGGCGGCGGTGCCACACCGGAGATGGTGAACTCACTGTTCAACTCTATCACGGGGACACTTCCAGTCTGGGGTAGCCCTGAGAGGGACGCTATCAATGCAGCAGTAAGTCTTGTGCCCTTCACTAGAAGCCCTCGTGGTTGTCTTTACATGTTAGTCAACTGTTACTGACACTGGTACAGTACTCGGATGTAATCCGGTACATGACATATGCTGCTCTTGGTGCTTCGATACCGGGACCATTCATGGCAATCTTATTGCCTGACCACATCCTTCCGTTAGTATTTCTGGGCAGCTATAAGCTTCAGTTGATTGAGAGGACTGACTTTTGGTTCAGTGACCGCCATAATCTCGTGGAGGGATAAGCCAAATGTTCTCTATGACCTTACCTATCGCCACTTGTCGTACCGGATGGTATCGTCGTCTTGAACCAACAGATACGAGCTCTAGGAGCCCGGATGGCACCGTTACAGTATGAAATTATGTTGCACTATACGGAGAATATTGATATGTAGATTCTGGTCACTACACATCAAAAGCCATACGCGAGTATATTAGAACTGAATTACATAACAACATCGAAACAATTCCCTTTTTGAACATAGATAGCAACGCTGGCGTGCTCAGGTGCATTTTAACGTGGCAGGGCTATGGCGTTATCTCTCCCCGCGATGAGGAAACACGCATCCCACGTTTTCAATGACTTGCTGTCAACAGGTATTGCCAAGATGTCACATTAGAAAAGTTGGGTCAGCCAGAAGCCCCTGAGAACGAACTGGAAGTCTGTATGGCGTGGGGCAACGATACTGTTACCAAATATTACACAAGCCCAGGTAGTTTGCCATTTCACGGTTTCTTTCGCCATTGATAAACCCAGGCGAGGACCCGCACAGGATGCATAATATAAAGGGTTCCGGCCTCCTACAACCACTTTGCGAAATAAGAGCTCTGCTTCGCTAATTGCGTTTACCGAGGTAAAGAAGCCCTGATGTTTTGACTACCCGTTCAGCTTGGACTGGTCTCAAAACCCTGTCGACTTTAGTAATACTGTCTCAAAAGGTTAATTTTGTGTCTCTTTTGTACAAATAATCCTGAGGAAGTGCTGGCTGGCCAAAAAGCCAATATGCCGTCATGGCGGAAACCGTTCAGCAAGCGGGATGTTGATCAAGGAGTCACGGCAGAGGAAGAACCAGAGGTCGCAGACGGTTCATTGCGTTATGTCCAGGTTGATCAAGCGGGAAATGGATCAGATCCAACATATCAAGAAGCCACAGGCGCTCCAGTCGAAGTCAACTCTCCGCTGGGGTACGACGTGGGCCCCGTGACGATAATATTCCTCAACATCTCCATGATGATCGGTACTGGTGTATACTCAACTCGTGAGCAAATCCCTTACGCCTCAGATACTCTCGAAGTTCCTCAATTCTGACATCTAGACAGCGTCTACCATCCTGAAAGGTGTAGGCAGCGTTGGCCTGAGCATGATATACTGGGCGTTAGGCTTCGTCACCTCGATCACTTCCTTCTCCGTCTACCTCGAGTTCGCGTCTTACTATTCCAATCGATCTGGCTCGGAAGTCGTCTATCTTGAGCAGGCATATCCTCGACCGAAATGGCTGTTTCCTACCGCATTTGCATTCCAGACGATCGTGCTCTCTTTCAGCAGCGGCAACTCTATTGGTAAGTATGATCCGCGTGTGACTCTACCATTTACAAGTATTGAAAACTATCATAGTGCTCGCGGAATATTTGTTCGCGACGAGCGGGTCTTCATACACTGCGTGGCAGCTGAAGGGAGTCGCAGTTGCTGATTACACCATTGCTACACTGCGTAAGTCCGGTCACTATTCTACTTGAAAAGAAAAGTTCACGGATGCTAATGAACTGCCAGTGGTCATGGCGAACACTAAATTCTCGTATTGGTTCTCAAACGGCGTTGGCATTGTCAAGGTCCTAACTCTAGTCTTTATCTCTATCACGGGATTGGTGGTTTTGGGTGGCCATACGAAAGTTGAGAACCCGCTCGTCAACTTCGAACACCCTTTTGAAGGGAAGGCTACAGCATATGGGTTGACCAACTCGCTGTATAAGATCATTTTCTCATACGCTGGTTATACGAACGCCTTCAATGTTGTCAACGAAGTCAAGGTTAGTACTCGGCTGTGCGGGTCTCGGGTCTCCAGCAGTCCTTGAAAATGAAACTAATGCGTGCTGCAGAACCCGATCAAGCAGATCCGGAGGAATGGCTTCATCTCGCTCAGTGTTGTGACGGCGCTGTATATTCTCGCCAACATTGCATACTTCGCAGCAGGGAAGTCTTACCGTCTTCCCTACACCCCTTTTTTCTTCGGGCGACTAACAATCACACAGTGCCAAAAGAGGATCTCGCAGCGGCAAAGCAAATTGCGGCGAGCTTGTTCCTCCAGAACGTCTTCGGAACCGGCAGAGCGGTCAAGGGTCTCAACTTCTTGATAGCTCTCAGCTCTTTCGGTAACCTCCTCGCTGTGCTGCTGGGTCAGTCCCGTGTGATTCGTGAGTGTGGACGGCAGGGCGTCCTCCCCTGGCCACGGTTTTGGGCCTCAACGAAGCCGCTCGGTACACCCCTTGGGCCATACTTTGTCAAGTGGCTTCTTACGATCATCATGATCCTGGCGCCACCAGCCGGAGACGCTTTCAACTTCAGTAGGTCCCACTTGGTCCTTGTTCCTGATACCTACCTGTACTGACAAGGCACAGTCACCGACCTCCAAGTCTATCCGTCCTCCATCTTCAGCCTGTTGCTGTCCATCGGTTTGTACCTCGTCCGTTGGCGGCGTAGTCGACTGAACTTGCCACGACCGACCTTCCGCGCGTGGGATCCGGTGGTCATCTTCACGATCCTCTTGAACCTGTTCCTCTTGGTGATGCCATGGTACCCTCCCAACGGTGGACAATATGCGGGCGATGTCAGCTTCTGGTACGCGACCTATGTCGTGACTGGTATCGCAATGTAAGTCTGCCCTGATCTGTGAGCGTCGAAGAAGGTCTGTTGCTGACCAGGACTGACTCCCAATATAGCATTCTGGGCTGCGTCCTGTACTATTGGCTCTGGGTTTGGGCACTACCAAGATTCGGAGGGTATAGGATTCGTCAGGAAGTCTTGACGTTTGGTGCTGGAGCACAGAGTCACAGGCTCGTCAAGGTACCGGTTGGGGAGCTCGATGTTTGGGACCAAACACATGATGCCGTTGGGAGGCCAGTGGGGGTGAGTCCCGTGGTGACCGAAGATGGCCAAGACTCGGAGGTGAAGAGAGCGAGGGAGGTCGTGGCCACAGAGAAGTCTGCCGCCTAACTCACCGCTACTGCGATTGTCACAGCCCTTCTCTGCATGGGATCTCGCGGTTGTCCCCATTGCTTACAGGCAAGAATTGCTTGTTCCTATCTGGTCTAGCAAGATGGTCTTGGGAGACTGTAGGACAATGTACCTCTTGCCTTGCCCGGGCTTGAACTGGCTCTCTCCACCTTGTTATCGAAACCGCGAATGTCATGACAAGCTTTGTGGTCAGAATTCTAGCGTTCGCTGGAAAGGCACTTGAACCACACGTGATCATCATGCTTGCATTCTTGTAACCATCGTCGACAGATGCTTCCCCGTTAACTCTTAATCTCAACCGGCGCTTCGACACTCTCAGCAAACTCAGCAGGCTCTCCCTCATAGACAGCGTTTCCTCGCTCCATGATCACAGCGCCGTCAGGGGCGACGAACTCGTCACCAACGGCATACTCAAAGCCATAACCCATCTCCTTGACCACCTTCTGGTTGTGGGTCGGCCACACCATGCAGAGGGCAACATAGACCACGAAGGAGACAACAAATGACAGGATCCATCCGAGGTCGCCCATATGGGAAGCTGGCGCAGAGACCTTAGCGCCGAGAGTGCCAATGAAGCCGGGGAAGGGCAGTGCAACACCGCAGATATAGGCGATATAGGCTTGAACGTTCCAGCCCTTATTATAATAGTAGTGTTTGTTGGACTGGGTGGGATCGTAGAGCCATGATATAAAGACATTTCCTTTCGTGAGAACCCAATCTAGAAAAGGACATCAGTAACTGCGTACACAGTGAGAAACACACAGGAGACTTACAGTCGGCAATCATAATAGCAACCACACTAGCCATGAACAATCCGTAGCCGCTCAAGAAGGTCGTGAACACGCTAGCAGAAGCCATGATCTTCCAGGGGCAGATTGCGAAAGCCAGGAACTCGACGATGAACTGGCCACGTGGGATCGTAAAGTACTTGGGGAAGAGCAACGTGAGATCCGAGCCGAATGGGATCATGTTCGCCGCGATGTTCGTTCCCAGAATGCTGAACATCCAGCAGAAGGCGCAGAGGAAAATGAGTGTCCTCGCGCCGTTGGTCCAGTAGTGGTCGAGAATGGCGTCGAGCATGTCCCACGGGTTCCACAGGTCCAAGCCCCAAGAGTTGTTGAGCGCAGCTGTTGCGAGGATGCCCAGCGATGCGGACAGTGTAACGGCAATCGGATTCGTGAGAAGCTGCGACCACATGGCACCAGTGTTGGTCTTGGACCATCGTGCGATATCTGGCTGGTTGGTAATAAGGGTAGCCTAGTGGTGTGGAGTCAGACGTTTGTTCATCAGTCATATGATACGAGAGAACTTACAGTGTTACCCATGCCAGAGTTGATTGCCATCAGAATGTACCAGCCCTTGTCTGTCGTGATCTGGGAAGAGTAGACGCCGCCCAGGGCGCCCTTCGTATCCGCAAGGCAAAAGATGAAAAGACCGAGGATGGCAGGAACCATGAGCACCGTCTTAAGCCAGAAGAACCATCGCAGCTGGTATGGTCGGAGCGCGCAGAACGGGAAGTGCACACACCAGAACAGGAAGAAGGCCAACATTCCTGCGGTTGTGATCCCGATGTTCGCGGGGATTTTGTTCGGGATGTCCTCGTATAGGTGACCGAAGACGCAGCGCAGCATGACCGACACGAAGCTGCTTCCCTGGTAGAGCTGAACACCATACCAAATGATGGCAAGGCAAGCTCGCGCGGCGACGACGTAGAATGAACCCCACATGCCGAACACACTGCGGGCGACGACGGGGTATCCGATATGGTAGGCGCTTGCACAACGGCTGTTGAAGAGCATGGCGACGGAGCTGATGCACTGCGAGACGAAGATGACAATGATCGATTCCCACCAACTCAGGCCAATGCCGACCATTGTGCTTCCCAAGGTCCAGTTGCCAAAGGACAAGGCCCAGTAGAAGCTGACATAGTTGGTCCACCTCCACGTCCTCTTGGAGGGTGGTGTGGGATCGAGGTCCTCGTTTGACCATCGCGACTCGTCAGCACTGTGAGCCTCTCGTCCGTGGGCGTCCATGGTCGACCGGGGGGCCTCGATCCATGCCTGGAAAGCCGGCCAGCTGGTGAAGGCATGGCGGGCCGATTGTACCTTTGCACGCGCGAACGCGCTGGCACGGGCAGGGGCTTCAGTGACCCTCATCTTGACTGTGGTTGTGCTGGATGATGCCCGGCTGCGGCGTTTTGTAAACAGTCAGTAGAGAAGGTGGTGGTGGCAGCGGCTCAAACGACCAACACGGGAGGCTGAAAATTCGACCGGCGGGATGGTTCATGGTCTTATGTGTCCCAGTAGCGCGGTTGTTGGTGTGAGAACTGCAGACGTTGAGCCATGATCCGCCGCCACCATGGCGGATACAGACTACGATTCCGGGGGCTACGTTATCAGAGATGTCGGGACGGCGACCCCTATTCGCCGTGGCTCTCGGTATTGAACCCACTCATGCTGATAAGCACAAAGGCTTTGCCCTGTTTCGGCCCGGGCTTGGACGAGATAGGCATAGCAAGATCGCCCATGGCGGGGGCTGCTGTACAGATTTGTAAATCGCCTGTCATTGATTAGAAGATGTGTACGTGAGTCTGTAAATGTGTGGGATGGAATAACAGGGGATGCTTGCTCTGAAAGTCTGGAGCGGCCTCGGCCTCGGCTTTCAGGCTCCATCTGGACACAGACGCGTGGAGCCTCCTCCTCTAGATCTTCGGCAGAGTATTTTACCCCTGATTTTTCTTTTTCTTTTTCCCGGGTCGCTTGAGGCTTTCGTGAAGTCTAGTTTCGTCCAACTACCAACGAGGAGAGGTCGACATAATGCAGGTTTGAGGATTGCTAGACCGGATATTTGGCCTAGTAAAAAGGTCCACAGGTAATTGAGGAACAAGAGTCAACTACCCACAGACCTAGGTAAGCACTTTAGTCACTGGTATCTCGCGCACTTAAGTTTTGTGGCACTGGCGAGGAGGGGTTGAGGGTGCGACTTGTGGGATGTTTTTTGTGGTTGGCGCTGCTAATTGAACTGACCACACGGGTTCGTACCGACGGATGGATGAGGTCAGCCCCCCCGTCACGCCTATTCCTAACCCTTACATCCTTACTGGTCTACATATACTGTGCCTCATCACCCCTCCTAAACCTTAGGGTTTTTTTTTTTCACTTGCCGCTATCATGTGCTCATCCTCTTAACATCGCATGTCATTCACTCCATTGTATCGCATGATTTGTGTCCTTGAAACAACCACGAACATGATACTCCAAACTCAAAACGAGCGTTACCGGTGACATGCCAGAGTTCTCGCATCCCGCTTACACAAGACTATAACTAATAAGTACGAGCTGTGGGATGTCGAACAAGTCTCGAAGCTAGGAGTTCCATTAACATATATGGTCGGTTGTGTCAGGTGTCTTTTGATTTGTGACTGATGCGTATGACACTCTTCCAGTGTTACAGAGTCCTGCACGTCGTTACCACCAGCATGCACAATGCTCTGAAGCAGGAGCTTTGACAGCGGGCATCACTTAACACACAGGGTTCAAAGTGTGAACATCGTTATTTATTGAAGGCCGAGTATAATTGGGCGACGGTCGACGTTACCATGGCGGGTGGTCTACTTGTAAGTGACAATTCATTTAGGTCGGGGCTGAACATCATCGCCTCCCTCATATGGAGGATTTCTAGAGGTGGTTGAGAGTTCCCGTACAGTCATTTGTGACGGAGGTTGTCTGTCCATGCACATGTGCAGGTACGAGTTCCATCACGACAAGCAAAAGTGAATTCGCCGTCTCCTGCCCCCAGAGAACGAAGCTGACGCCATGAATTTGCAGAGTCCCAGAAATGCGATCGAGGGCCGCGATGGAACTTTATTGGGAAACATATCTCGGCATGTAATCTACCCAGGTGGGCAAGTATAACATAATGGTATGTTCGGAGAGCTGCCCACTTAGCCGTCTTATATATCTGCTTACAACATCATGCTATAGAATTGTAAACACCGTCTCACGCCTGTCACCTACCTTCGAGTCTACAAAGGCAAATATTCAAGAGGACATCACAAGGCCCCTACCTAGTGGTGACATCTCTGCCCACCCTCAACCATCTTTTGCCTCGGAGATTCTTGAGTCCTTGCATTAAATGGGTTTCGATGTTCACGTCATTTCCAGTACCGGTGTCATACTTACTGCAG
Organism: Cytospora schulzeri; assembly: GCA_003795315.1. Taxonomy (NCBI): domain Eukaryota; kingdom Fungi; phylum Ascomycota; class Sordariomycetes; order Diaporthales; family Cytosporaceae; genus Cytospora; species Cytospora schulzeri. The sequence goes on along the minus strand of LKEA01000013.1, from coordinate 567,609 downwards.
CCATTTAATCAAGGTCTCGTCAGCTAAGCGAGTGTGTTGGTGAAGTTGCGTGTTGGTAGAGCTGTGCATATACGGACGTGTCTCGGACCCACTGAACTGACAAGGATTCTGATCCCTGGCAATCACCAACACGACCTAATAAAGAAGCCAATAGTGCTGCATCAATTGTCAGGGAGACGACATAAAGGTGCAGGATCAGACCAAGACTTGCCGAACCACTAGCATTCCGTTTCTTTTCGCTCTTCACGTTGTTCATCTCCATTGCGACCTTGTAAGGGCTTCAAGATGTCGAACTCAGCGGTCTTGACAGCCTTGGGCGGCATCGTGGCGACCTATGTTTCCCTTTGGGCACTTCTGCTTCTTACACAAGACAGCAAAGAGCCTCCAGTGGTCTCCAGTCCCCTTCCATTCATCAGTACTATCCTGGGTATGGTACGATGGAGCAAAGAATTCTACCCACACATGAGGTGAATTGTTGACCGCCAAGAAACACCAGTTGAGGCTGCAATAACTGAAGGTATCGCCAGAGAACGGCATCGAGACCTTCCTATTTACACCCTTAGGATCCCTGGAACCCGCATATATGTCATCAATTCATTGAATCTCATTCCTGTGGTACAACGTCAATGGCGCACTTTGTTGTTCGCGCCTATCCAAGTCAAGGCGGCACAGGCGGCCATGGGCGCAAGCAAAGACACCCAGGGGCAGCATTGCTGTTTTGGAACACGATATGGTGACCGAGCACGGTTTCGTTAACGGCATGGTCAAGGCCACACACCCTACTATGAGCAATGGCCCGGCTCTGGATGCCTTGAACGACAAGGTGTTCGAAGTCTTCGATAAGGCTTTGGAGGATTCTCCAACGACAGTCACCATGTACGAGTGGATCGGCAAACTAATTATGCGTGGTACTACGGATGCAATTTATGGGCCGTCTAACCCGATGCGAAACTCCCGAATGCTTGAGGCCTGGCAGTAAGAAAACATCTTACCGAGTGATTATATACGGCTTGAAGCTGCAACCTTGAAGGCTAACCTTCCTCTTGATAGTACGTATCACCCAGCACTTATGTATATCATGCTGGACATTCTACCGCAGAACGTTTTCTTCAAGGCAGCTGTAAAGGGCCGCGAGGAGCTTGTCCAGAGTTTTGCAGAGTACTACACCGAAGGCAGATACAAGCAAGGATCGGCTTATATCCAGGAATTTACGGAACACTGTATCAACCAAAAGATACCCGAGGGTGATATCCCACGCTTCCTTCTGGGAACCCTCTTCAACAATGTCGCCAATACAATCCCATCTGCCTTCTGGGTGATATACCGCATCTTTAGCGACCCGATCGTGCTGGAAGACTGCCGGAACGAAGTAAACCGGGCCGTCGAACATCATCCAGACGGGACTTCCACAATCGACCTGGACTTCATTCCCAACTCATGCCCGATCCTTCTTTCCACCTACGAAGAGGTCTTCCGCTTCCACGGCCTGGCTAATTCGGTTCGCGTTGTCTCGGAAGACCATATGCTGGATAACAAATACCTGGTCAAAAAGGGTGGCCTGATCATGATGTCAGCCAGGGCTCAGCACAGTAACCCGGCTGTATGGGGCGAGAACGTGGACGAATTCTATCACAAGCGTTTCCTCAAGCAGCAGCCTGGCACCGGCAAGCGGCTCAACCCCGTGGCCTTCCGTGGCTTTGGAGGAGGCGCCACGCTGTGCCCGGGACGCCACTTCGCCACGAGCGAGATCTTGCTGCTGGTAACCATGCTGCTCCTGCGGTTTGATGTCCGGCCGGCGAACAAGATGCCTTGGGTGCTCCCATCAACCGCCAAGTCTTCAGAGGCTGAGGCCGTGGAGCAGCCTGACGACGATATCGAGGTGGAACTTGTACCCCGGCCTGAGGCAAGGGGCCGAAAGTGGGGCGTTACATTCTCAGGGCGCAGAGATGCCGAGCTTCTGGTGCAGAAGTGAGCGACTTTACATGACTTTATTGGAACTGGGCCAAGATCATGAGCGGTTGAAGGGTGATAGCTGAATCTCTTGGGGTACCTTGTTGGAAACACGATAACCTGGAATATTTAAAGGCCGGCGGACAAGAGACGATTCAGGTCCCAGCTGCCCGACATCGCCGGCTTATTACTCCACTAGTCAGCAGATTCGTTGTTGATCTTGTCAACGGCCAGCATGTCGATCTTGCTGTTTTTTTCCGACACGTGGGGAGCATATGCTCTGTAATAAAACCTTATTATCCACTTCCCGCCATGTCGTTAAGACAAGGTGTCCAGGTCAAGAACTAAGACCGAAGATGTCCTCTGTCACCTGCCCCATATGGATACTCCGAGCGTACCTTGTAATTGTATATCAATTGAATTTAAGCCGAAATACTTCCGGTGTCGCACTCATTCTTAAACGCGAGGCATCGCGGCATACATGTATTATCTGATACTGACTTTCCTTATCCTCGACACTTCTATCTAGGCGCTTTTTGCACCCATCTACTCTCTTTACAGCCTTGAGTCATTCGTTCGCTGGTGTCCATATTGGCTATGAGATCCCTCATATCAGTTGCGCTCTGCGCAGCAACAGTCAGCGCTACCGCCGGATTCGAAGGGAGGAGGTACGACTATGACACCCCGAGCACACCCATCACCACTTTCAGCGCCAATTATACTACCACCGCGGATGCTCTTGAAGCCCTCTCATTGGCCTTAAGTCCAAATGCAAGCCTGGCTGCCCCATTGACCGTCCCGTATGGGTCTACAATCGGGCGTGTCTGGCCGAAGCAGCTTGAGACATGGCCAGAAGCCATCGTCTACCCCAACACGCCCGAGGACGTGAGCATCATTATGCAGTTCTACTCCAAATACCATGCTCTCTGGGAAGATGGCTTTGCCATCATGTGTGGAGGCCATTTCTCGTCTGGTGGCGCTCAGTCCAGTTCTTTGATCGTTGACTTGCAGAACTTGAACAATGTCATTATTAATGACCCGGTGGATGACCAGGAGCCAGCCATCTTGAAGGTTGGCGGTGGTACCAAGAGTGGACATGTATATGATGTGTTGGATGGTACTGGATGGGCCTTCTTAGGTGCTAGATCGACTACTATCGGTAAGGACACGCCCCCCTCTTCTTGTTGCCATTGTGCAGATGGTCTTCATTGAGCAGCAGTTTTACTTTGGACATACATCTGTCGAAGTTTGCTTGTCAATAACATCCTGCGTCCGAGACCACCAAAACATGCTGACAGCACACAGGCACCGGTGGTTTTACTCTTGGAGGTGGAATTGCGTATCAAGCAGGAAGATACGGCATCGGAGCCGACAGCCTCGTGGGTGTTGAGGTTGTCCTTGTGAATGGCACCATCATCTACGCCAACCCCTACAACGAATACAGCGACATCTTCTGGGCCACTACCGGAGGTGGATGGGCGGCCAACATCGGTGTTGTTACCAACTTCTACTCACGAGCCTACCCGGACCCCGGCCAGGTCCAAGTCGGAACATTCGTCTACTCGGAATCCAAGAAAGACAAAGTCTTCCCTCGCGCCAACGACTTCTGGGAGAACAATACCGATCCTGATGCCATGAATGCCTTGGTCTACTACTTCAAAGACCCCGACTATCCCTCTGCTGTGGCTCCGATTACCGAGCGCGAGTTTGTGCTTCAAGTCAACGCTATGTACTTTGGTAGCATGGAGGGGTTCAATGCGTCCTATGCACCGTTCTACGAAGATGTGAACTATGTCAGTGTATCGACATATACCTTGAAGGACCTGAAGGAATTCCTGTCTTCCAACTGTAAGTCACAATTCGAATGAATCATAAGCCCAGGGGCTGACAGCAACAGATCCATATGGACAAAGCACAATCTTCCGAGGAAAGAGCCACACAAGCGTCTCCAACGAGCTCTGGGAGAACACATTATCAATCTACAAGGAAACTATTAATGGTCTCCTAGCCCGAGGAGAAGACCCAGCAAATTCTCTCTGGGTTTCAGAATGTAAGAACTAGGTCACCTGCTACCCACTAACCACGCTATCATCCAAGTAGCTGACGGTAGCCTACAGACATGTTCCCCGACTGGAATAAAGCTGGTCCAGCCAGCGACAGTGCAACAGCCTGGCCTCACTCCACCAGCGCCCATATTACCCTCAGCTCTCTTATGTGGTCTAACCAGAGCAACGCTGCCTATGTAGATGAGCGTGACTCTGTTATGATGGACTACCTGCGCTCGTATCAAGAGTCACTCAATGCGCCTGCTATCTACGACTATCCCAACTACCTGTAAGTCATATCATTTGCTACACGTGTTTTTGGCATGCTTGTTGACTATTCAAAGGGCGCCATACAGTAAGCCGGAAGAGGTTTGGGGAGTGGACAACTTCAATCGTCTGGTGGCTATCAAGGAGAAGTATGATCCGCAGTGCTTGATGTCAAGGGGTGTCGTGATCTCCACGAAGGCGTGTAAGTCCAAGGGGTTAGTCAACTATTCTTTGGATAAATAGGTGTGTCGTAGTGTTTAATAGGATATATCACATTATATATTCGTAAGAAAACGAATACCTTGCACAACCAACGTCGATGAAGCCTCCAATATTGTGATCGCAACCTGGACAAACAATGTATGTCAGTAACGTCGACGATATTATTCGCATACAGAACGTGGGGTGATTCGAAGGTCACATGAACCTACAAGCAGTGCAGTCACCTATCCATAAAGCAGAGCAGTTGATGTCGCTTCCAGGCAGTGGTCTGTCCGCAGATATCAGGGATCGCGTCTGCTCGCAACCGCTGATCCACTCTATCTCGTAGTTGTACGCCAGAGAGTTGACAACTTTGAAGTAGATGATATGGGAGAATCCGCCATCTCCTCCCGACTCGCTCAGCTGAGTATGATTCTGTGATATTTCCTGGCATATAGCCTCGGCAAAGGTCTTCTGCATCTCTTGATCCACGGCCCCCAAGGCCAGGTATCGAGACTCATCACGGATCATGCCCTGGCATTGCTGTTGGCCAAGAGTGATGCGGCTGGGGCTGCTAGATAATGCCTGTTGGGTCCCTATGGCAGAAGGTGGTGTCGAGAAGGAAGAGGTCTTTGCCCTATTCGTTGCCCATGGTTGAGCCATGGTCAAAGTAACTGTGTAGACGATGGGAAACGAGAGCCCTGTATTTGTCAAGACGTGACATTCCGCTATGAGTGGCAAGAGAAGGCTGACCTGTCTGGTTGCGGTGATCCGCCCACGTACTTACGAGAGTAAGGCCTAGAAGAAGGTTTAAAGCAAGTATTATTTGCCTGGGGTATGGAGTCATATCTCTGATGAGCGAAAAGAAACCAAAAGGAACAGAAAAGCAACAAGGTAGCAAAGACTTCATAGAGGACAATTAAGGGCGGGGTGCATCTCATATATACACCATTTTCCGATCATCTGACTACTAGTGTTTCCCAAGGGTTGTTTGTGGTCTGCTGTACCACCATTGGTGTTGAGCAACCTTCGGGTGTAACCCAAACTCTACCAATCTCCAGGAAGAAGGACAAGATCGCAACTCCTCTTTTCTTTTTCTTCTTCATCTTCGACTTGCTTGTCTTCTTCTTTTCTTTTGAGCATACAGGTACTCGACTTGGCCCGGAAACTCAGTGAACTCTAGGATTGAATAATCAGAGGAGGGCTAGGTGGCGATGTGGTGGCCAACTCCAAACAACCATATGAAGCTAAATATGGTAGAACAATAAGGGGGAATAGAGGAGCCCAACCGAGTACTGGCCTTGTATGTATATCAGTACCGAACTGCAGCGCCTTGATCGATTTGGTTCATGTTTGCTATTGGTAATATTAAGGGAACAAAGGTTGATAACGCCAACCGAAAAGACATCAGATTCTGTTGCAAAATATAGCAAGGTAGGAGACGCGCAACTGACTTCATATCACGTCCGTTCCAGCCTAATCGGGATCTAATAGTATTCAAGCCTACAGGTACAGAGATATAAGGCAACAGCTGAAAATGGAAGGAGGGGGATGCGACTTTTGATCGATGTTAGATATGCTGCTTGAAATCACCTGACCGATGCCGGATAGCTTCTCGAGTCAGGGCATCATCCGATCGTGTGACATAGCATCTCTCTATAGACATGGCTTTGCTGGCATGGGATGCCTTTGTGCTAGAATCATTATGTCCTCTGCACTCTAGGGGACTACCTGCATTCTCGAGTCGGTGCACTAACATGGAGGTCGGCCGGGCTTAGAGGAGGCGTGTGAAATCGTGCGCAAGGTTAACCAATTACTTGAGACGGATAGATCGTAGTCATCAATCCAATAGCCTGATTGTAACACGCTTTACAAAATATAACAAAAGACTAACTCTTGCACTCCGGAGGGATTAAGAACAGAAATAGTTTAGAGAGGGGGGAATGATATAGTAGTCGTCAAGTAGTTATATATTGTATTTCTAAGTAGTTGAATATAGTGGGGCACCCTAAGTACCTAGTAGGTTAGAAGTGGGTGGGGTTACGGTAATCTGAGTACCTTTTGTCATCTTTTCAAATCTGCAATCTTTCAAGTGCGTGTTGCTTCACGAACGCAATCAATTGAACGACTTCTCAAGCAAACAGTATGGCAAGTCGACGGCCTTCTCAGCTTGTAATTCCGCGTCCAGGAACAACTACCAACGAAGATGCGCTTCCTTCGCCAATTCGAGCACCTCCAGAAGCCGACATGACCAAGGAACTCGGCTGCCTTCTACCTAAGGCGTCTTACTTGAGCACCAAGCATGGGCAAGCGGCATACTACGTATACCCACCCACGGAACCATTGCCCGCAGACCAGCCGCCTCTTCGCGTCCTCATGGTACATGGCGTCCAGACTTCAGCTCTCGGCCTCCAGCCCCTCGCCACAGCTCTTCGCGCGCGCTTTCCGGCAGCGCACATCGCCCTGGTCGATCTCTGGGGACATGGACTGTCCGACACACCGCTTGCGCCACATGTGGCCTCCCTTTTCCACGGCCTGCTAGATGCTGTCCTTACGGCACTGGCCTGGCAGCAAGAGCCCATCCGTCTTGTTGGGTTCTCGTTCGGAGGCTCGCTGGCAGCGGGCTATGCGGCTCTTCACCCTGAAAGGGTGGACTCTGTAGCCTTGATCGCGCCCGCAGGCTTGATGAGCTTCTCCATCTTCCCGGAGGCGGTCCAGAATAGGTACGGGCTTACAGGTGCTGCTGACGACGTCGACGAGGAAGGCACGCTTGATTTTGTGATAGAGTTCCTCGAGGGCGGCAAGCTTAGCGTGCCTGTCGACTGGAGGGACAGGGTGGACAGGGGAGAGGTCGTCGCGGAGGCTGTGCGGGACTGGGAGATGAGAGAACATCCGGGCCACGCGGGGAGCGTAGTTGCAATCTTTAGGGATGGAGGCGTGTTCGATAATCATGCCGCCTTTAGAGCCCTTGTACAGACTTTGGGAGCAGACAAGTGCTTAGGGGTGCTTGGTGAATTGGATGAGGTTTGCAGCAAGCAGTACTTGCTTGATGTTGGCTTCTCAAATATCATTGTCATTCTGCAAGTTGGCCATGCGGTTGTTAGGGAGCGGGCTGCCCAGGTTGCTACTTCAATCGAAAACTTCTGGCGGGCCCTGTATTAAAAAGCAGTGGTTGGAATAGTTAGTTATTTATATTTTCTGGAGGGTTCTACTTGTTGAAGGAGTAGCGTCTCAATCTGATACGGCTAGCTATCAAACCTCCTGACAAAATAATAGTACTGTTAGTTAGGCTTTATACGATCGTATAGTTGGAAATAGTAAGGTATAATAGGTTCTTCGTTATTATATCTATAGAAGAAGTAAGGCTATCGAGAGGGTTGCTATAGAGGTCCTTATAAGGGCCTAGATTCTACCGCCTTTCCTTTCGGGCTAAGCAGCTTACCGCCTACCTAATCAGGCTATAGCTATTCTATACTAGTAGTTTCTTCTTTATACTATAATACCCTTACTTACGTTAGATCTATTAATAAGTCCTTCCTCCTTCGTATATACTATCTCTTCGTATAGGCCCCTTCTTTTTTTTATATAAATCCCTTCCTCTTTCCGTATAAAGCCCTTCTTTCTATACTAGCCCTTTTCTATATCTTATACTATTATAATTAAAATCGATAATAAATAGTACTATTATTAAAATCGATCGTAAATATAACTATACCCTTATAATCGAAGGCGAAGGCGGTTAGGCTACTATAGTTAAAGTCGACTATAAACGTAATTATACTTTTATAATCGAAGGTAAAGGTAGCTAAGCCCTTATAGTCGAAGTCGATTATAGCTATACTTTTTACTTCGAAGGCGAGGGTAATCGTACTATTAACCTCGTTCTATATAATCTTCTACTTGAATAGTTAACTCGTTCGTAGAAATTAATCTCTTTAGGGTCTTATTTAGAGATACTTTCGTTATAATATCTATAGGATTATCGCTTCTATTAATCTATCTTACCTTAGAGATCTCTCTTTTCTTATACGATTAGCGAAGGGATATAATATTAACTATAAAGCGCTTCTCCTTCGTAGTTCTTAATTTAACGAGGTACTCGTATAATAAATATAAATCTATATAGATCGTAAAGGAAATCGTTAAAAGGTCGAAGCGGCTTATAATTATCTTAAAGGTAGAGGAAATTATAATATTAAAGTCGAAGCTATTAACTATATTATAGATCTCCGAGATTAGAACGTTTCTAATAACCCTCTTATACTTTATAGAAGACTAGTATAGAGTATTATTCTTTATCTTATATTATATATTATCGTTAATCTTTTCCTCGTTAATAAGAGCGATAATATAACTAATCTAAGAGCTAAAGTCTTAGTTATTAGTAAAAGAGCTATCGATAAAGATAGTTAGTTTTACCTTTAAGAAGTTTAGGGTAACGTATCTTAGGCTTCGAGATAAGTTCTCTATTTATTATTTAAAGTATTAATTTAACTTCTTATAGTTTTTCTCTTTTAAGTTCTAGATCTAGGCTATAATAGAGAGGTCGAAAGTAGCTTCCGGCTAATAGATAAAGGCGAGATAAGCGTTATAGGCCTGTTATTCGAGATACCGTTAGATATAGTTAAGTACCTTCGGGTCTATAGTCTTAATCTTTACCCTTTATCCCTTTTACTATATATTAATCGATCTATTATTATAAATAGTTAATTTAATACTATTAAAATCGAATAATATAGTTAGCGAGAGTATAGTCTTCGGCTTATACTTAAATTCCGTTTCTTTAATCTTTTCTTCTTCTATTACTGAGAATTATAACGTTCCGAGTATAAGGGTATTATCGGTTTATATTCTAATAAAGCTAAAAGTATCCTTTTTATTAGTAGAGATAAAGAAATAAAGGTTATATATAAAGATCTCTATTTAAAGCGCTATATAATAGTATTTATAATATATAGTTTATTAATATACTCTTATTTCAGTAATATTATAGAGTAGTTATATAATACGTATAATTATATCTAAAAAGTAACGAGCTTTAAGTTTTTTAGATAATTTAACTAGAATTATTTAAGCTAGTTCTAACTTCGATTAAAAGTAAGCTTATATAATATTACGAAGTTCTATAATTATTCCGGCTATTATTAAAATAAGGGCGAGGGTAATAATAAGATATTAACTAACGCGTTAAATCGTAAATAATTAGGTAAGGATATCTACTTTACCGGCGTTATTATAGCCTTAAATTATAAAGCGAGATTTCTCGTATAGCTTTTCTATCTTACTTTTAATTTCCTATACTATCCGTACTTTAAAGAGGCGATAGGGATTATAGATAGCTTTATTATAGCGCTCGAAGCGGAAGACGCTATAGCCGATTAAGTCTATAATCTCCTTCGTATTAGACTCCTCGAAAGGCTCGCTTAAGTTTATAATTATACTATTACGTTTTAGCTTAAGTATTAGCTCTAAATTATCCTTTTCTTTCTACGTTATATATATCGAGAGAGCCGGCGCTAGCTATAATATAAGTAGTATCGGTTTTAGCTTATTCTTAGAGCTAAGAAATCGTTTTCTCTTTCGTAGCTTTAAAGGCTCGATTTAAAGTAGTTCGGTAAAAGAAATTATAGGTCTCTAGCCCGGGTTCGCCGGTAGTATATCGTTAAAATCGTCTCGGTAATATAAGCGAATAAAGATAGATCGGAATTTAATAAGATTATTAGAAAAGTCGAGGATAAAGTTATACCCCTCGATTATAAATAGCCTATAAGAGCCTTATTAACTATCCTTCTCTCTTTATATTTATATATTACTCTAGAGGGGTAGTATTAATTAATCGTTTATATCTAGGCTATTCCGAGTAGCTATTATATCGTTAATCTACTATTTTATAGAGATTTTCTATAAAGTATATAATATTTTAACTACTACTTCTTTATATTTTATAATCGAATTCGATAGTAGAAAATCGATAGTTATTCGAGAGAAAGCTCTAAAGATAAATAGTATAAGTATAAGACTATTAAGGCTTATAGTATCGTTTATAGCCTTTATAGTTATTTAAAGGATAGTATTATTACTAAAGATACCTCTAAGCTTAGTATAAATAATTTTAAAGGTATATTAGAAGGGTTTATAATATCGCTCGACCTTACCGATAAACTAGTATACTTTTATAAGTATCTATTTATATATAATCCCTATAATCTTAGCTTTATTTCGAAACTCTACTAAAGTAAAATTCGTATTTATATTATAGACTAGCTAATCTAAGGGCTTAAAGTATATATCTATCTATATTATATATAAAGCTTCTTATATATTCTTTACTAAGAGAGAGGGGAGGAATTATATAGCTTAAAAGGATATAAAGAAGTCTATAATATAAAGTACCGGCTTTCCGAGTAGATATATAATATCTATAATAAGTTCGTAGTTAAAATTATAATCGTTTTTAAAAGTAAACTTAAATCGTCTTAGAGTAGGGCTATATATCTAATAGTAGTAATAAAACTTCGTAATAGCTTCTAGAGCTATTAGATCTATATTATAACCGGTATCTCGAAATAAGCGAGAAAGATAGTCGATAGAAGGATAGCTAAAACATCTATAAAAGCGTTTTAACTCTATCTTTATAAAAAAGACTCCGGTTTTAGATTTTAATAAGAAGAACTATAAATAGCCTTATTTCCGGATTATAAGAATAGTCTTCTCTTTACCGCGTTAGCTTATATAGACTAGCTTATCTATCGTATTATAGAAATAAATATCTAGTTTATTTATATCTTATATATATAATAGAAAAGAGATTAAAGTATCGATAATATAGAAGGTAATAAGTCTAATAAGTAGATCTATTATAATAGTACTAAGAGATAAAAAACGTAAGCCTTTATCGAATTTAATTAACGTTTCGCTAATCCGGGAAATATCTATTTTTACCGAGGGATCTTCGTAGTTTAAAGCGAGATATTAGTTATAACTTACTATAGAGAACTTAATAATACTAATATTAAAGATAACCCTTTAGAATTTAAACTAAGAGTATCGGCCTTTAAAGGTAAATTATATTACCGGAATAAAAAAAGGCTTAGTCTTAATAATATTCTTATTATCTTTATCCCTTTAGATCGAGTAGAGGAAGGCTATATCTATAAGATAAGTAGCTACTTCTTATTTACTTTTAAAAACGCTATTATTACCTTTAATATTAGTATCGGTATTATTAGCGCCCTCTATTAGACTATACGTTACCTTATAACTTTTATAGTCGGCTAAGAAGGCTATAAAGCTTAATTCCGTAACCTCCTCGCTATTATAGTTATAATACGCTATATACTAGTTTCTTAATCTTTACTATTCTTCTAGAATATATTTAATAGATTAATAGCCTTCTTTATTATAGATAAAGTACTTTTTCTTTCTAGATTACTATTAGCCGTTATTACTATAAAAACCTTTATAGAATCTTCTTTATAGTCCCCGGAAGCCTTTTCGGAAGCCGCTTTAAAAGCCGGGAGTACTATATTAGTAGTTACTATTATACCGATAATCGAAATAATATATCTCGTTATCCTTAGTACTCTATCTATCTTAAAAGAACTAGTTACCCGAGCCTCGCTTTAGGCTAAGCTCTAACGAAGAGCGGAGATCTTAAAAGAACTTCTTATAAGAAGTAGCTAATATATAGAAGATATATTTAAATTCTAATATATCTTTATATACTTAAATAACTATTATCTGAAAGATCTCGTTATTTTTATAATTAAAGTTAAGAGCATATTAGTATAGCTATAATTTATCTAAGAGAATATAGAGGATCTTTCGAAGGCTCTTATCTATATTATCTTTATCGTTCTTAAAACTATTAAAAGTAGTACTAGTCTAATCGCTATAATATTATTACCGATTTATATCCGTCTCGAAATAAGTTTTTAGTTTAATATAAGTTATAATAAAAGTATCTATTATACCGATATAGTATATATAGTATATTTCCGCTCGGTTTATAAAGATTTATAGAAAAATAGTATAGAATTAATCCGGTTCGATATTATTATAATAATAAAGATTTAAAAAGATTTTTAGTTTATTATCTAATAGATTATATAGCTCTCCGGTCTATTTCTTTATAGGGTCTTATACTCTTATAAATATTATAATCTTATCCGGTTTTAAATACTAGTTAAGTTTATTTTAAAGGGGAAGAGTCTTATAAGAGTCGTATATAAAGGTATTCCGGCTAGGGTATAAGAATAAAGTAGAGCTAGATAGCGATAAGCCTTATTAGTTAAATAGGATACCGGTAAGGCTAAAAGGGTTTAGAGGTAGTACTTATCTTTCTATATTCTATTAAAAGTCTTAAAATCGGGTACTCTATAATAATAATAGCTTTATAAATCGGCTATTTACCCCTTATAATCGTAAGAGTAGACTATTCCCTCCCTTTAACTATAGGGTTTAGTTATATCTTCTTTATAGTTATAATAGTCGGTTATTCTTTCTTTATAACTATAATAAGAGAGAATAAAGTAGAATCGAGAGTTCTAATAATAACTTAAATTCTTATAGAGGTAATATAAGAGTTAGTTTATTTTCGATAATTTCGATTATCTCGTTAATAAGGTTATTTATTAAGAAAAAATACTTTAATAGTCTATAACTAGGTATAAAGATTATCTTAATAGCCTCGGGTTTAAGCTATCTTAAATACTCTATTATATTTATAACCTTAATAAGCTATAAGATAATATATCTATTCTATAAGTTTATATAGATACCTTTCTTTTAGAGAGACTTTCTAATCTCTCGTTTCTATTTATTATTAACTATTTTAAATATCTTTATATCCTATCTCTCGAAGTCTTCTTAGAAGGTACTTAAGAGCTCCTCGTTTATAATATAACTATACTAGAAGTCTTTAATAACGTAAGTTACGAATATAGTAGCTTTAACCTCGTTTAAAGTAGCTTTCGTTATAGTAACGGTCTATAACCCGTTATCTATTTTATCTTAACTAGATTAAAATATATATAAAATATCGTACGCTTTTATAATATACTCTTTAAAGAGAATAAATCTTATCTCGCTTAGAAGGGTTTTATTTTCTATTATAATAAAGATAAGAGAAGAGTAGTATAATAAAGGCGTTTTTATACTTATATTTAAGAGAAGGGTAGTATAATAGAGATATTTTTATACTTACGCTTATCGGTTAACTACTAATAGCTTTTAGACTATTTACTTATAAGTAGTAATTGCTTAGAATTTACTATATAATAAGACTTACCTATATTAGTCTCTTTCGTATAATTCTCGTATTATAAAAGAGAGATAAACTAAGAGGAGAATAAAGCGGAGAGAGAGGGTAAGACCTATAAAGAAAATAAAGCGGAGAGAGAAGATAAGAACTACGAGGAAACTAGGCCGGAGGAGAGGGTAAGAACTAAGAGGAAAATAGGTAGTAAGAGAAGTACCTAGGGCGTTTTTTAAAGGAAGACGTTTAAAGGCGCTTTAAAGGTTAAAGGTGCTTTAGAGGTTTAAAGGTGCTTTAAAGGGTTAAAGGTACCTTAAAGAGAAGTCCCTAGGGCTATCTTAGATAGAAGTACTTAAGGGCTTAAGGGAGGGGGAATACTTAAGGCTTTAAAGGAAGGTTATTTAAAGAATACTTTAGGTTTCGAAGGAAGGTTGTTTTAAAGCTGCTCTCGAGAAAGAGCGATTAGGGCCCTTTTAAGGAAGGTTCGTAGTAAGAAAGGCTTATAGTAGGAAGGTTCGTAGTAGGAAAGTTCGTAATCGGAAAGGTCGATTTAGGGCCTTCTTAATAAAGGTTCGTAGTAAGAAAAGTTCGTAGTAGGGAAGGCGATTTTAAGTAGCTTTCTTAAAGAAAGAGCGGCTCTTTTAAGGTTATCTCGAGGAATTAAGTAGTAATAATTTACGCGATAGAGCGCGCCGGTAAGTCGTAATAGCCTCGTTTATAGATAGCTTTCGTTAATTAGTTTTAGAAGATATCGTAAGGGTTTACCGGTTAATCTCGGCCGTTTTCTAGAAGTTTTTATTTAAAAGCTAATATCTATAGATAGTTTTAATTATAATATAGATCTCGAGACTTCGTTCGTATAATAAGTAGCTTATAAAGGAGACCTAGGTATTACTCGGCGATCTCGAGAAAGGTTTATCTCTTCTTACTTAGCTATTAGAGATTACCTAGGTAATTATTAATTAGTATTAGTTAGGCTTTATACGATCGTATAGTTGGAAATAGTAAGGTGTAATAAGTTCTTCGTTATTATATCTATAGAAGAAGTAAGGCTATCGAGAGGGTTGCTGTAGAGGTCCTTATAAGGGCCTAGATTCTGCCGCCTTCCCTTTCGGGCTAGGCAGCTTACCGCCTGCCTAATCAGGCTGTGGCTATTCCACAGGTACAGTCTATGCCTGGAAACTGGACGTCGGAGATAGCTTGAGCTGTGAAGCCCTGTTTCTCGGACATGATGTCAAGGCTTAAGGGAATGTTATCCTTATGATAGACGAGTGCACAATCATGTTTATATTGTATGTACTTGGACTATTTGTATTATGTGTCCCTCCCGAGCAGTCAGGCATACATATGTAGTTATAATAAGTTTCTTCAACAAAGTTTCAATATTGGTAACAATGGACACGTTGACACGGTTTCATATGGGTGGGTAAGTAACCGTTCAGACAGAACTACATCCAGACATGTTTCTTGCTTCTGAACAAATAGTACCACCTTCTCTCATATGCAAGGTCCCCCTATAATTAACTGAAAGAGACGGTACAAGTGATTGACCTAGGGTAGCTTAATCCACTTGATACAACTCGCGCCCAATGTCTCCTGCGAATTTAAACCTCTCACCCAGTATACTTCCAGGATCGTTGGGCACATTCCATTGACTCCTCTCGCTATCTTTCCAAAAGACACTGGTCTGAAACTTCCTTGCGTTCCATCCGTCCCGCATCTCCCACGTCTCGGAGCATGGCACCCGCGTCTCGCGCACAATATTCCCTTGTGTATCAAGGTATAGGAGCCGAAGCTTTTGCGTTTCGAAAGCCTCGGCGTCGGCAATGAAAAGGATGCTTGCAACTACGCTTGCTTGCAGCGCCATGCCCGCCGGGCCAGCCTCCACGTCGTCAATCTTCAGCTGCGCAGCATTATTCCCGTAGCCTTCAAGGCGAAGAGCCGAAGCAACGGACTCGTGCAGTTTTTGGCGCAGTCCCTCGAGCTCATCAGGGTCGCCTAGACGGCGGTGAGAATATGCATCATAGCCTGCTGTTGGACCTGCCAATTCGGGCAACATATCGAAGGCGGCGAACCAGTCACCTTTGAATAAAACCTCATCATCAAGAACAGCCCAGCTGCGACAGTCCTCCTCGAAGGCGGGGTCATTGTCCTCGTCAACCTCACGTAGCTCCCGGAACCTTTCATCCGAGTCTTGATCATAGTACGTCCGTAGCCAGACCTCCTCGTCATCGCGATCCCGCCACAGATGCAGGGCTGCCTCGCGCCAGCGAAGCGGTCTCCAAGGCTGAAGAATCTCGCGTACCTCATGTTCCGTGGGGATACACGTAATAGTAGTAGTGGTGGCATTGTAGATTCGACCGGTTGCGTCCCAATCCTGGGGAATCGAATCGAGCTGTAGAAATGCCCGGATGAGGTTGCGCCTTTGATTGGCTGTAGATAGTGCAGATGAGACATCCCAATTACGCTGAGTAAAGTGGTAGAGTGCCCTGTCAGCCAGCGATTCGGTAGCAAAGTCAGGATCTGGATATGAGGCTGCTCACAATTAGATACTGCTCTGAAGGAAACGCTCCCCAAGGGGGCGATACTTCTAGCTCGGACTGGATATCTTGGCCTTGCTCTGCCATTGCGGTGGTATAGAGCGGCTTGTTTGAGATACCTGATGCCGGAGAATTGTGACCAGTTGCACAGTCGAGTCCAAAGGGAGTGTGTTGCCAATTTTGCGCTAACTAGAGATCTAGGGAAGGTTAAAACAGACCATATGCGATACCTCAGAAAAAGCCGCATAAACGCATAGTCAAGGCTGACACATAAAATTCTGTGAACGCAGACACGCTGTTGTGTCTCCCGGGTTTAGCGTTCACCCATTCAGGTCTACATGTAGTCTTGACCCCTTTCTTTCTACTTGAAGTAAGGGCATGTAACAGATTAGTTGAATATACTGCATAAATACTCAGGTATATTTGTCCAAGGTTCTTCAACCCACTTCTGAAGCTTATCTACTAAGCCCTAAGCACCTTTACTAATGCGCGTTGATACCAACATACTCGGTATTAACTGCATCGTTTAGAGACTGGGACCACTCTGAATGTCAAATAGAATTAGTTAAGGCTGAAAACCAGGGTGTCTTCAAAGTTATGATCGATGGAGCTGTGGATCAAGGGGCCGCGACGTCCTGCTCCAGATTTCGGGATGTTGGAGACTTCGTATACAGGTAACCTGCCACTTTACTCCTATGTTCTTGTCTCGCATTTATGTGCCGCCTTCCTGGGTTTTGCTTTCCCTTCTGTTCAATATCACTTCCATCCCCACACAATCAATTCTACTCATATTGACAGTACCCGCACTGGTAGTCTCCTCCACTTGAGACACAAATGTAATCCCCACAATGCTGCTCGCATTCTTCATAGGTTGGAGAACTGTAGCCTGGGATACAATCTGCTCTTGCACCGTTGATGAGAAGGAGCACGGACACAGAGGTCAGAGCTAGGGTGATGAAGGACTTCATGCTGGTAGTCGATGTGCTCGTGAGTGTTGTGTGGTTTCGTTGGAAATGGGTTGTGCTTTATGGGCGACTGTGTGACCTGGAGGCCTTGATTTGAGTTTGAAGTTGGAGAGATAACAGTAGATTGGGGGAAGTGGGAGGAGAGACACCGTCTTATTTATCTTTTCAACTTCATACCATGTGGTAGTAGAGCTGAGTACAGCTGACAGCGATAATCAAGGTGGGATCTTTCGCCTGAATTGCTTGTCAGCCGCTTCATCTCATTCACGAAGCATAGAATATGGAGCAGTTGCGTTCGTATTCCGAGGTTCCTACCATTGGACCTAATCACTCGACTCTAACCCCGTGTTTGACTTTTGGTCAGCTTAGTATGGAAGAACTGGAGTATCTGATCTTAGTAAGAGCCAAGCAGCAAGGGAACCGGGAGTGATGAAAGAACATCAGCGTGTCTATGTTTCTATTTGCGAATCCTTCTCCAGATAGCCCAGCTTGCGGGCATGTGGTTACACTGTATCAGCAGCCATGATGATAGTACCATAGTAGAGACGAAGCATCAAAGACTTTGTCCGCTCTTTCTTTAGACACTCCCCTTGGCACACCTCCGCTTGATACAGTTCTTATATCATCATTTTTGACACATGACGGTGTAGTGTAACAGGTGGCGCATTTCGCGTTGCGCAAGGTCAGACAGTCTTCCGGTTCGGCTGTTGATCGATCTACTTCTCCCGGTGACTTTTGCATCCGTTTAGGGCTTCAAGGCCGACCTGTCACTGCATTTGATCCACAAAGGATCGAAAAGTCTGGGAGGACACCTCCAACATACTCTCAGCATATAGCAATACCCTAGGGTAGTGGGACAGGACCCGCTCGTGGGTTTAAACGGGCGGGCATGACGGTCATTCTGACCAGTATTTTAATCAAGCCTCAAGCCTCCCATTGCGACGCTGTTACCAGCTATTTGAAGAGCTTGAGATCTTGATGAGACAGGTGGAGAAAATGCTGCAAACGTTCAGACATGCATTTATCATGACCTGTTGACTTCCTCAATCACAAAATTGTGATCAGAAGAGACAAATTGAGAACTACGAATCGATGGCGTTATATTGATGCTGATGAGCAACGCACTAGACACAAAACGAATAATGCGGAAGATCCGAGGGAAAAGAAATGATGAAGGAGACTATGGCAACAAGTGAAGGGTGTAAGCATTTAGTATGGGTAATTATGTACCAGGGCCTGAGAACGCCGTGCGATAAGTCCTTCACCGACTCCCCTGCCCTCTCTATCACAGAGAAGAGGAAGAAAAGGCAGAGGAAAGAAAGCCCAAAGCTCTATTCATACTGAACGCGGGTTTGAGAATTGGGCTAGGACTCAAACTCGCATGGTTGGTCCTGCCGACAAGCACTCTGCAACCCAGACTTGGCGATCAAGGGACTCTAAACCCACATGTGCAAAGCATTTCCTATCCGACGGCTACATCACATTTTCCGCCTTGCCCTAAACATCTATCTCCCAATCAACATGAGGCTGCGTATTTTCCATCGCCTAGGATCTGGCCCTGTCTGTGTTGAAAATGCTGCTTGTGCCGTTGGCGAGATGTTCGGAATGGCATCCCAACTTCATAGTGCAGAGGCTGAAAGGGTCTTCAAAAATGATAAACTAGTTATTACAGCGCCTTACTATGAGTGAACAGTCTGAGATTAGTTTGATATTCCAAGATATTAAACGATTCGTATGGTTTCTATGATAGACTTTGCACCAACCCTAGGCGCGGTATGGCCCCCTCCTCACATGCACCTGGGCATACCAACGCGCGCCTGTTTTCTCTTCCTTTCCGCTCACTACTCTGTCTTAAAATCTTCATTCCGCGATTCCTATCCGAGGTCTCTCTATTCCTTGGAGCAGGATAGTACTCTCTTGATAATATGTAAGGGACAAAGCCGACAAGTTTGTGTCTTTCGACTGTCGTCACCAAAGTTCCCGTGTTCCTCATCCTCTGGGGCTTGGCAAGTTCCCTGAGACGAGGAATTTGGACTATGTAAGCACGCACTTGAGCTGAGCGGCCAAGGTCAGCTTAGGACCGAGCTGTCCAGTACTAAATGAAGATTAGACGGAAGCCTCTTGTTTCCGTGTAACTTTCATAAATAATCTGATACCTCTTGTCGGCCGACATATTTGTGACCATTGAACAATATGCCTACAGATTATAATTTGGCCCCTTTACTGAAACGAGAATCTTCCAGTTTGTAATATTTGGATAGAGTAAGCCTCAATAAAGAGCGAGCTGGCCAGTTGCGAATGAGGCGGAGAACCATCTAGTTTGCGTAGCTCTTCTGTGTGGCTAAAACCCTGGGGGCTCCTGATACATGTCTTCTCGTTGACCAAGATTATAATATCTATTCGCTCTGGAAACTCAAGGATCTCACAGTATGAAGTAAGTGGCTCATAGAAGGATCCAGTGTCACGATCGGTACCAATGATAGTCTTCATCATTACGTTGATATTCTTACCTATGGTAGCAGTAGGTCTTGACCCCATCCATCGTAGGAGAGGGCCGCAATGTGCAAGCCGCGTGGTTGGCCGCAGAAGAAGAAGGACAAGAGAAGAAGAAAAGCCTAATTTTTGAGGACGCTTGGAGTATATAAGAGCGATGATTGCCTCTTCCAAGTTTCCCATTTGCATCACCATATCACTCCCAGTGTCAACTCAAACACAATACTCAGACCAGACCAACCTGTCACAAACACCCTTCAACACCACACTCAACATGAAGTTCCTCGCCCTCATCCCCTTCCTCGCCATCGGCACCCTTGCCGCAGACTGCGGAAACATCTTGCCATCCTGCAGCGGAGGGTATATCACTGGGCAGACCTCATGCCCGTGCAAAGGTCAGGCTGCCACATGCGACCTCTGGATCTGCCCAGAGTCAGACAACAAACCCGTAAGTATCACACATGCACTCTCCCATTCCGCCCGACACAGTAGCTGATGACATTCTTAGATGGTCTGTGGTCAGTCGAGTACCGGCTGCGTCTGGATTTGAGCAGCTTGAGCCTTTAGGTCTCAGGTGCATCCAAGACTATGTGGGCTGGTCCCCATACACTTAGCTGTTCTAAACGACCGAGGCCTCTAAGATGTTGCCAGAGAACGATACAGAACGAAGATTGCTTCTTCTGGGTGGGAAATTGTGATGTACTGGAGGAGTATGAATTTTGAGAGGAGGAATTTCTGCCATTGTTTTATTCAAACATGTGTCATGTACTTGACTATGTAGTCACTCATTAAGAACCTAACCTGCCCGGGCATTTACGCATCTAATGGTTCCAAGTCTTCCATATAACCTTTTTAGAGGTTATATGCGTCTGCTGTACAAGTGTCTGTTGTCCATGATATTGCTCTCGCCTTGGGGACCGGTCTTCGATCACTTCAGAATGTTGAGCTCTAAGTACGTGATGTAAACGGGAACAAACTGTTGATAGCAAAGCATGGACTTTCTTTCCCGGAATAGAGTTGAATCCACTTTGAAGCACTTGTGAACCCCAAAAAAAAACAGGGACTCGGGTGTGATATGTCACTCTGAGAAGGCTTTTATACAAGGAACATGTACAGCTTTCAGACTCTAAGTAAATAGATCAAATCGAAAATGTATATAGAGATATACAATTTGATTTGTCTATGCACATGCCAATACCTTGATCATGACACTATCCAGATCAAAAATAAGAAGAAGAAGAAAACAAAGGGACAGGATGGGGATAACCAGGACCAAAAGAAAAACAAAAAAGAATTGTGGACATACCCGGATTTGAACCGGGGACCCTCTGCAATCCCGAAAATTGCGAAGCAGATATCATACCCCTAGACCATATGCCCTTATCAGTTTTTCTTTAACAAATCCCTATAATGCTTCAACACTGTGAAGCTCAGTGGGACCTCACTGGCCCCTCTCGTGGTTATACCACTCAACCCGCGGCGATCTCACTGGTTACCTCTGTGGCTGATAGCCATCGTAGGGCTATCACACTTGTACAGCTTCACGACGGAAGGTCAACTTTCTTTTTGCGTATAAACGAATATGATGTACCCCAAGCGGGCGTTTCTGGTCCCACCGGTTCAATGTTACACAGTAGGGCTGGGCCCACATGAGTGCAGGTGCATGTGAGTTCATATCACCGTCCAGACTTATCATTGTCTATTCCACGGCCCTGTGTCGAAGTCTTTACTTGATCGGGACCCCGTTCGGTACTTGAATGAACAACAGCATGTGAAGCCACATGCTGGCTTGACCCTGATCACTGGTCGAAAAACATCCGCAGCTTCGACCCGACACGTTTCCAGCACACTAGGTTCGCACTACGACGTGTGCCAAAACCGATACAACGGAGCACACCTCAGAGTCGCATATCCTATCACGGCTTCTTACTGACTGAAGAGAGGAAATAATCACCCTTCTTTACGCGGGAGGCAAAACTAGTGTCAATCTACCCAGGTTGGACCACCCGAACCCTCACGAAAACCTTAATAACACATGCCACAGTAGTTGTGGGTGGGAAGGGGGCTTTTGGGGGCGGGCGAACACTGAGGTTGTGATCAATGCCGCTTCCAGTGACTGGCTGGCAGGGGGTTTAGTGAGCTCGGCGTTCCAGTCTTGCACCGGTCAGAAGCTTGATTCAGCGCCAATCGGGCCGTTTGCCAGTAGGAGCCCAAGGGTCAATATGTCCTATAGTAAGGCCAGGTGTGCGATGTTGCCCCTCGGTGCTAAACCAGGTATTTCGTCCATCCTAATGCTGGACCCCCACGAACGAGAGAATAGTTCGATCCTACAGCCTCAGAATCCCGCAGCTGATGATCGTAATTGCACTTCTTCAGCACCAAATATATGGCCAGCACCCCTACATGAACAAAGATGAAACACAGTAACGACATGCTAGTGAATGCTCAGCCGGCCATCAATTCCATCAATTCAGCCCGATATGCCAGTCGATATGCTTGCTTCACGGGATTGCCGCCATTGATGGCAGAGACGGTCCAACGCGAGAGGCCTATTTCTTGACAGAAACCACTCTCTGTCAGTGAGGAGATTTTTGAGATAGTCGTCTTATTGTTTCTTGAAACTGGTCGCCCTCGGATTTCACTCTTCGCAGGCACAATGGCCCGCGGACAGGACAGCTTTGCGCTCAGTATCTCTAGAGATACAGCATCGTCTCGGCCGCGTGCTACCAAGACCTCTAAATATTCACGCGAATTCAACCTCCCATGCCCCGTTCAAGATGACAACATGTCAACGCGTGAGCGCTTACTCTATACCCGCGGCCATGCAGAACATGTCGTTCTCGCCAATTGCAGATCCCCAGATGGTATTCTGTCCTCCGAGATGGCCTCCTACACGGGATCCCCTCAAAACACCCCGGACGACATTGCCATAGTCGACACATCGTACAATACCACCCGGCAATGGGCCAATGCGAAGACGTCGGCCTTGTTCTCGGATACTAACACCACCTTCACTGCCGTCTTTGAGACCGGATGTTGCTGATGGCGAGTGGGCTGGCACCGGTGATAACGGCTACGGGAGCTTCGTCTGTTGGGAGACGAGCTTGCCGGATTCGTATTACGACGAGGCCCTGGGAACAGAGTGCTCGGGTGTGTATGACTGTAATCATGAAGCGACGCCGAGTAAGTGTCTTCCTTGCGTTGGCAACACCCTGTCCTCCCTGTCGTGGTTGCCCGTGTGCTTACACCCCCCTCAACAGGTGTTACGCCGACTTCATTGGCCACCAGCACGAACTCAGCAGCGTCATCACACCCACCTAGCAGAACCGGTCTATCTCAAGGCGCCCTCATTGGATTGATCATAGGCTGCGTAACATTCTTTCTCTTGCTCCTCTTTGCATCCACCCTCATTTTCATTCGCCGCCTCGCAGTCCACAAAGGCCACACCGGTGGACTGTTCTCGCCATTCGTGCCAAAACCGAAGCTATCCCCACCTCCGCCTCCTGCAGTAGGGTACTGGGGTCCGGATGTCTCGACACTGAACGACTCGGACAGGTTTGGAACGATCGAGTATCTGGGACCGCAGTCAGAACAAGTCTACGAGGTTACTGGCAACTGTAGATACGAGACCACCGGTGACGAGAGGTTACGGCCAGGGAGATCGACGGTGTCATGTTACCAGTAGAGCTGCCCCTGACCATATCGATGCCCGAGATGGCAGCGGCTGGGACGCCGGTTGAGCAGTTCGACCGTGGAAGGACAAGAAAGTGGGTCGACGAAGGTCCTCTAGACCAGGTGAAATCGCGTGGCCACGATCAAAGCGAAAGTTGAGGATCAAGAACATGCCAGATGTCAACGGCTGTCGATAACATTGCCACAAGCGCTGCCGCTGCGGGCATGTGTCTTGGGTGAGCAATTACGGCGGTTCAATTCGGCCTCACAACTTTCGCCAGGCTTTTCCATTAGGGCATGAACCACGCCCGTTCTGTAGCATCACTGTCAGGGCCGGACTGAGTGAAATGGAGAGTCACTTGTCCAGCTCTCCTAGGATCAAAAAGCTCGCGCTCCTTAAATTATCCTCCCCACTAATAAAGCTTATGTTGGATTAGCTCCATCGCCTTACTGTGGAGAGAAGGCGGCACTCCCAGGAATATGTATCGACAGACCGGACCGGGTTGCCGGAACCGTCGGGACGGTCAGCTGCATTGTACAGCTGCATTGTAAGAAGTGATAAGACCATCAATGAGGGCATCTCACCCCGTGCTCCGTACATGGCCTGCTTTTACATTCTCGTAACATCACCTTGACTGTTCAGGCTCCCTGAGTCGTCAAGCGGCGTGGTCTGGACTGGGCCAGCTGGCGGATACCCAACGCCTCCCGCAAGAGACTCTCACCTGACCAGAGATCGACGGTATCCTCCTAGACAGGGTGGAACGAATCTCGTGCTCAAGATCCCGATCTGGCTTGGCTGGCCACTGACCACATCCGAAATGATGATGCCTGTTATCAGCGTCACATCGCTGCTTACCCCCCCTGACCCGAGGCGCCCTACTGTGCCACCAACATACCCTACGGGGCGAGGTTCTACCCTGGCCAGGTACGTTTAGGGGGCCTAAAATAGAAACTCCATCGCTTTTACATAAACAGACTGACGTCTCCAGGGCATTCCATTTCCCTTCACGTGGTTCTCCATGAAGATATCTGTGGGACTCCGCTGTATCGGGCAGGGCAGTCAGCGCGCAAAATGGCTCTTAAGGAAGACAGTTAGCACAGACTACCATTCATTTTACCTCTAATCAGACACTGTAGTCTAGTGTATGAAAATGGCCTCACAACGACCTCCACCGGCCAAATTGACCTCTCAATGTCAGCTGCTGCCCTATGTGGAGTTCGAAAGGGCGGCAGGCAGTCATGTCATGGTACCAATACCCACCCTACGAGGCGACATACTGCCTCTCATGTATTCTCCGGCCTCGGGAAGCAGTTCCGAAGGGCCAAGTCTTATGAACAGGCAGCTTATTGCGCCCGCAATAATGGGAGCGCGGGCGTCCCCTTCTCATCCATCTGTTGCGACCTCTCCGCAGGTACTAGTCCTTCAGTCAAGGCTTGTGGATGCGAACGGTCGACCAACTCAGGTCGATAACAGGCGGAGGCGAGGCCAGTATGACCCGCGGGTATGGGAGGACCACAAGGACAAGATAAGGCACCTGTACCTTGACCAGGGGAAGCCCCTGAAGGAGGTCATCGAGACCATGGCCAGGGCCTACAATTTCCACGCGACGGAGAAGATGTTCAAGATCCGCCTCAAGCACTGGGGATTCAGCAAGAACAACACCCGCAAGGACGTCGCTCAGATGCTCAAGACACGGTTCGTGCGGGAGGCCATGGGCAAACGATCCGAGTTTATACGCAACGGGAGGACCATCGACATCGACGATTACCTACGGCGCAAGGGCCTAACAGAATACGACGTGGTCGACCTGGACTCCTCCGCCGAGGACGCTCTCCGCATGGTGAGGTGCCGCACGCCTCCAGCCCCGGAGAATATCACGCTGCCGGAGAGGCTCAGGCATCAGGAGGGCTATGTGTTGGCCGTCCGCAGGGCCTTGCAGTTCTGGGCAAGCGATCCGAGGGAGCAGGACCGGAGTTACTGGGTGACCAAGAATTACACGTACATCAAGGACCTAAGGGATGCTCTGGTGCAGGCCCAGGCGGGAAGGACCGGCCAGGCCATCGAGACGTTGCAGGCTGTGCTTCAGACCAAGCTCAGGGACATCGATCAGCTGGATTCTGTTGGGTTCGTGTGGCTACTACTTGTGCCTGTGACATGGGCGCATGTGCCGATTATCACGACCACCTTGTTTAAGTATGGGACACTGCTGCTTGCCCGTCTAGTCGAGCTGCCAGACGATGCTAACCATCTGCCTAGGTACCTCGCTGCCTCCGGAACTATCAAGGGCAACAAGAGCCACCCAGTAGCTTCCGCCATGCGATTTGCTTACGACACCGTGCGAGATAGCGGGCTGAGCGAGCTCAAGTTCATAGTCGAGGAGAGCCGCAGCACCGTGTACGGCGAGATCGAGCGGGCCCTGGGCCCGGACTACAACACCATTACCAGGGTCTGGCCCTGGTACGTGGCGAACCGGGGACCTACGACAACGTGGATGATGAGGGGCGAGATATTACGGCTGCAGAAGGATTGTGAAAGACGGTTCGGCGTGTGCAACAGAGAGAGCCTGTGGGCGCGCCTGTACTACGCGGTGTCTTTCGCCCCGGGGTCCTGGGAGCATCTGGCGCAGCTACAGAGCCTCTTTGAGATAGCGCGGGACGTCAACGACATAGAATGCCTTTCCATTGCTCGAGGGGCTGCGTACTTTACTTATTGCTACCACTGGGGCCTGTGCCAGAGGGACCCGGTGGAGTACAATATGAGGTTTTCGTTGGCGAAGTATTGGTTCGCGGAAGCGAACGAGCTGGAGCGTAAAATGAAGGTCTTTCAACCATCATGTGGCGTGCAGTAAGTACGGGTGATCATTTTTGTATTTGAACAGATATAGGATTGTCCTGTGTTGTTTCTTGTTTCGCTAACTTTCCCTTCTCAGGCCTGTCAGTCACCCAGTCTACGTAGACGTGCAGGTTGAAACATCCGCATCTTGCACATAAACATTTGGATTACTGTCCTTGAAACCGTCTAGTGCGGGTTTCCCGGCACCCATATCTAATTACGGTCCAAACATTTATACTCATCAATCTAAGAATAAACGGAAAAAAATAACCAACTCACCTGGTCTATGCTTGCACATGTGTGCTATCTACGAGGCATCCAGTCTGTACTTGCTTGTTGGCCTCAGTCCCAGCCCCGACTTCTCGTACACCATATCCAGTGCTTTCATCTGTGCAATACTATCCTCATGAGAAATGAAGACTCCCGTGCCCTCACGTCCCCGAATCCGGTTCACGAACTGTTCCAGCATATGCCGATACGTCAGCCAGTAAATCTCGCCTGGCTGATCGATGCCCATCTCCTTGTACGAGTACGCCTTCTTCGTTTCCTTCCTTGTGAACTTCCTGACGACCTCAGATGAGCCCTTATTTGTGACAACGAACTCGTCCACGATATCGATACGGTGGTACAACGGAGATATCATGAAGTTCACAAAGGTGACCGTACGAGTCTTCTTGAGCTCTTCACCCTCCGCAACCTTCTGATCCGTGACGACCACAGGACGATGTGTAACCGTAGCGGTGGAGAAATCCCAGGAAGTAGGTATGTTTGAGCCCCTCAGGCCACCTTCTATCTCCCCGATGCCACCGCCGGGAAACCGCAACTTGGCCTTGAAGTTGCCATCAGTCTTCTCACGTGGAGGTGCCATCCTCTCCAGGTTAGCCTCCAAACACTCCTCCGGCTCCGTCCCAAAGACGCTCCTCAGCGCTGCCATGGTGTACGTCCCAACATCCATGGTGGCGCCACCCGCAAGGTCGTATGCGAACCGGATGTTTCCGTCGCTTATGAAGAATGACGGGAAGAACGCCTTTGCGAGCACGTGCGCAACGTTGGGCTGGTCAATGGCCTCCATGAACGTTCTCCAGGCCGGTGTGAACCGGCTGTGGAATGCCTCCATCAGGACCGGGGCGTTGGGCCCTTTTAACAGAGGGGACTTGAAGAGTATCTCAGCCTCCTCGGCGTTGGAGCAGGAGGGTTTCTCTAGGAGGACGTGTTTACCCTTGGCAAGGGCCTTGAGCGACCACTCGAGGTGAAGCCCGTTGGGAAGGGGATTGTAGACGGCGTCGATAACCGGATCATCTAGAAGGGCTATGAAGATCCGCTTAGCTCTTTGCCGTCTTGTAAAATGGAAGCTGTATCACACGACGTACCCTGGTAGCTCTCCTTGACCACTGGAATGCCATGTTGCTTGGCGAAGGCCGTCGCCCGAGCGTGGTCACGAGCAGCGACGGCGTAAATAACCACTTCTGGATGGCTGATGGCAGGGATGATGACTGCCATAGGGGCGATCATCGCGGCCCCGAGTATGCCGATCTTCAGCGTATCTTCCTGCTTGGTTGCTACGGGTGGCTTCGCTTGCAGCCATATGCGATGTATAGCACCGACAAATGAAGCCATTGTGAGTTTGACGATGTGACTTTCTGAAAGACTTATGTATGAATATGTACAAGGTGAAGCAGTTCTGAGTAGTAAGCGAGTCAAAGTTTGGAAGAAACTACATGTTGATATATACTGGATTATATATATATTATTAATTCCAGGTGGTCGGAGGTGCTTAGCCACCGATGAGGCATGATTGTTGTCCCGACCGGTGTTATTGCCATCTCGGAAACATATTTGTCGGTGCCGAGAACCCGCGATTTCTTTGCATATCTCCCGGATAAAGACTGAACGACCACCGGGGCGATCTTGCAGCCATCTAGTGACATATCCGTCGCCAAACACCTCTCGATATTTCATTCCTTGTCCCTCGATCATAGCGTCCAATGGACCTGATGAAACTGACATCTTCAAAGCCTGGATGATTTTCCATTCTGTCTCTGAATGGGATTTACACAGTTGAGACAAGGGGGCCTCCTTCCTACTGGATATCTACTTAGCTATGTAATTACTTGAGTCGAAGTTAGGCGCGGGTTAGACGGAGGGGACGGATGAATGATATTTAAACCTTGTATGTATACACTGATATACCCCTGCTTGAATTACATACCCGGACTTGATAAGCCCGACGCCCCAAGGACCTTGGAAGGCAACACGGCATATTCAAAGTCGTATTGCCCGTTACCGCAGAGAAACTTGCTTGTCTATTTACTTATGAAGTAGGGAGTTTAGGTTTTGGGTCGAGGCCTGACGAAGGAATATCGACGAGAGAACGCGTCTCCACAATGACCTAGCCCATCACTGTTGATTTGATATGTCAGCCAAATGGGACAAGTCCCGGGGTCGGCTCGATTTATAAGCCACGAATGGAGATGGACTTGCATTACGCCATCCTATGGTATTAAGTGAGGAAGACTGTCAGGGATGTGAAGCATGTTGACGATTGATAGATGCTTCGAGTTACAGCAACTACCCTAGGGTATGTTTGCAGTTGGGGAATTAGTAATGGCCAATTCTGGTTATCAGTCAGTCTATTATATAAATACTCGTGACCACCGCCAACCTCACCTCAGAGTTGGGCTCGCCATACAGAAAGCCATATCAAACCAAGCAGACCAATAACTCGAGCCTCAATCCTGCACCCGACGCCACGAACTCACACAACACGCAACCATGTCATCCCTAAAGCTCGCCATAGGGCCAGCCGCCTACTTCACCCCAGAGGCCCTGCAGGCCGCCCTGGACACCCTCAAGACAGTCGGCATCAAAGAGCTCGACACGGCCGAGACCTACAACAATAACGAGGCCGACCTGGGCGCCGTCGGCGCCGCGGAGCAGGGCTTCATCATCTCGACCAAGAACCCGGGCGGGTGGGTCAAGGGCTCGCTGCGGGAGATCACCCCCAAGACCAACGCCTCCCTGGAAAGGCTCAGGACCAAGTCCATCGACATCCTGTACGCCCACGGGCCCGACAGCTCCGTGGCCCTGGACGAGTGGGTGCCGCAGGTGGACGAGCTGTACCGCCAGGGCAAGTTTGCCCGGTTCGGCATCAGCAACTTCTCGCCCGACGAGGTGCGGGCGCTGTACGCCTACTGCATGGAAAAGGGGTTCGTCCTGCCGACCGTGTACCAGGGCAACTACAACGCCCTGTCGCGGCTCATCGACACCACGCTGTTCCCCTTGCTGCGGGAGCTGGGTATTGCTTTCTACGCCTACTCGCCCGTGGCCGGCGGGTTCCTGACCAAGACGCGCAAGGCGTTCGAGGAGGGCACCGCGGGCGGGCGCTTCTCCGCCGACATGCGCCCCGCTCTGGCCATGTACAAGGGCTTCTACGTGAAGCCGAGCATGCTCCAGGCGCTGGACAGGTGGGAGGAGCTCGCCGGGGTGCAGGGGGTGTCCAAGGCGGAGCTGGCGAACAGGTGGGTGTACTATCATTCCGCAATGAAGCCTGAGCTGGGGGACACGCTCATCCTGGGGGCGGGTAAGGTCGAGCAGATCCCGGTGGCGGTGGAGGGCTTGAAGAAGGGTCCATTGAAGCCCGAGGTTGTGCGGGGGATTGATGAGATCTGGGAGCTGGTCAAGGCGGATGCGATTACCAATAATTACGAGGCATCCGGTGGCTCGCTGGGGGAATGAGACATACCCAGGATAAGACGTTGCGGGAGATCTGCCACGAAGCAGACAACCAACAAGCAATCGAGACAAAACCCAAGGCGCAAGAGCCAGGTCTGCGTCCAGTAGAGACATAGCCAGCTAGGATGCAGGACACCAAAATGAACAAGTTCCATAAGCCACACAACAGGCAGCCCACAGTAGGTAACTTAAGACAGATGATGCATCTCTTAAAAATCATGTTTCAATATCATGAGTAATACATGGGTATGGTGTCCCCCATACTCCAAACTCCGCTAGTCAAGTCCCTGCCCGCCCTCAACACCACCCTGCGCGTTGGTTTTCGACCCGAGATCCGATATCCTCGTGACCATAAAATACATGCGACATTCTCCTGGCCAGTATTCCAAAACTACTCAGTACCCCTTTGGCCACCGACTGGTATTACGCTAGACAGCAGCCCCAAAGGAGATGTGTGGCTACTTGATGATCACCACGATTTCACGAAGCATCTAGTCTTCCGTGTTGTTATCCGCAGGGGCGGCAGGCTGCTCTCCATCACCGGATTTGTCTCCCCCATCGGGCTTCGGGGTCGTCTCCGTCTTGCTGGCGCTTGCGTCACTTGTTGCCGCTGGTTTCGTCGGCGAGGCGGGTGTCACTGTCGTTTCAGGCTTATCGGTCTCGGCCACGGCAGGGCCAGGGGCAGGGGCAGGCGCAGGCGTAGGCGCCTTCGGGGACTCTCGTGCGTCGCTGGTAGGTTCAGCAGGTTGGGCGGTCTCAGGGGAACCTCCTGCAACCTTATCGCTCGGCTCATCGTTCGTAGTGATGGGTTCTGCTGCAGCAGTGGATGGCTGGGCCTCGGCCTCTTCTTCCTTGATCGCAGGGGCCTCTGAAGGCTCAGCGGCCTCTGTCATGTCCACATCGCCGTCGTCGACCTTGGTAGCAGTTGTTTCGGCGTCTTGTGGTACGGGATTGACCTCCTCCGCCTTCTCTTCTGCTGGTACAGGCTCCTCTGGGACTCCGGCGTCAACGTCCTCCATGGTCTCATCACCCTCGTTGGTATCAACCTCCTCTTCCATTTCAGGCTCAGGGGAGGAGGCAGCCTCGAGTGGCTCAGGGCTTGGTGGGCGGCTGAAATCTTCAGGGGCATCCGGGTTCTTGTGATCCATGATGCTCTTGCCCTTGCCATTGACTTGATACACGCCGTTTGCCCCGGCCATCTCTTCATCGTCGCTCTCCTCGAATTCGTCGTCGCGAGCCACGTGCTTCTCCCACCGACGCTGGGTCATGCGTACATCCTTGTTCTGGTCATCGTCCAAGTCGTCGAGCATGGCATCGTCTTCGTCAGTCAGGCCTCCGAGGCTTTGGCGGGGAACGTCCTGCATCTGCACAGAAGGCGCGGCCGTCTTCTTGAGGTTCTCGACCACGGCATTCTTGATTTTCTCGAGATACTCGTTGCTGTTGGCGTTTTCCATGTTTGATGGGCGGACGTCCAATTCGTAGTCCGGGCCATAGTACTAAGTGGAGAGGTTAGCTTCGGGCTCTGTGGAGTTGAGGTCGCAAACCTTACTTCATAGTATTCGTTGTAGGGTAGGACGGGATCCATTTCCACGCCGACCAAGCGACCCGTCTCGTATGCCCATGTCCTGGCAACATTGCGCATAGTGTAACCACCACCACCGAGAACAAGAGTAGGCAGATTGAAGCTGCGAACAAAGTTGACGCAGTTGGCATGACCACGCATGCTAAGGTTGAAGCAACCGAGACGATCGCCAGAAAGACTGTCTCCACCACACTGAAGGACGACAGCCTCAGGCTGGTAATAGTCCATTACCGCCTGGATAACAGGCTGGAAGATGGTCTTGTAGGTGTCGTCGGTGATACCATCGCGCAGTGGGAAATTGACGGCGTAGTTCTTTCCAACGCCTATTCCAACGTCGCGCAGCTCGCCAGTTCCGGGGAAATACTCTCCATACTTGTGGAATGAACAGGTCATAACTCGGTCGGTGGTGTAGAAAGCCTCCTCAACACCATCACCATGGTGGACGTCGATGTCGATGTATAGGACACGCTTCTTGTATCGCAGGAGCTCGAGAATCGCGAGAACAATATCTAGAAACAGCCTATGTCAGAACAGAAAACAAAACACCGGGCCCGGAACCCAAAAACCTACCATTGACATAGCAGAAGCCACTGGCCTCGCTCTTCTTTGCGTGATGCAGCCCACCAGCCCAGTTAATCGCGATGTCACACTTTTGTCGGTTCAGGCGAGCGGCTCCCTCCATGGATCCTCCTGCACTGATTCCACAAAACTCAAAAAGACCGTCGAAAACGGGACAATCATCACCGACATTGTATTTGGTCTGCTCTCGCATGTAGCTATCCATATTGTCGGGAGTTACTCGTCGGAGGAAGTCGATGTACTCGTCGGTATGGAACTGGGTCATCTCGTTGACAACGGCAGGCTTGGCCCGGTAGACTTCGAGATACTTGTAGACATTGTAGTTCATGACCAAGCTGTGGGCAAGTCGAATACGGTGGGGCTTCATAGGATGGCCAGTAACGTATGCATAGTTGCCAATGTCCGAGTCGTAGAAGTAAGCTACCTTCTTCTTGGAGGTGTTGAGCTTCGAGTACAGTGGGCGACTCCGGTCGACTCCCGCTGGGTCTGTCATCTTGAAGGACGGTGTGGAACAATCGGAGTGCTCGGTCAATGAGGACGTTATTCGAGATGGTTCGCTGGTATGCGACAAGGAAAGTCTGGAGGGCTAGAAGGTGTTGGATCAAGAGTATCGTGTATTATGATCAGTAACGATGGATAGGAAGGTCTTGTTATGTATGCAGACAAGCCGATATGCTCTAGGGCATGATGGGACGCCGTCGCGTCGTAGACAGTAAATGCTAGACACTAGATAGTATGGATTGCTGTTTGTGGGCAGTGGATTGTGGTCTCGTCTCGTCCTCGTCGTGGTGGAGAGAGATTAAATTGGGTTGGAAATAGATGTGCAAGTGAGTAAAGAACCTGGAAGATCAAGCTTATGAAGTCGGAAAAGTCACAAAGGTTCCAAGGTTGGATGGAGCTTTAGCTTTTGCCCGCCGAGGTCAGAACTCGATTAGAGGTTCCAAGGTTCACACACACAGACACGCACAATCGGCAGGCGTGTGGGGTGCAGGGGTCTGAGCTCGCAGCCTCAAATGCTTACTGCCATAGTACGCAACTCTCCCTACAACCACTCCCCCTTAGCTTACGCCCCCCCCCCCAATTCACGCGATCTTGATCTAATTGGCAGCTCGGCCCGTGCACAGTCCGACTCCAGCTCCATTAGGTAAGCTTCTATAGGCTTATGTAAGACAGGAGCTCCCAAAGGTGCCCAGGTGGCAGCGGTGGCTGCAGGTGCGTATGTGCTCCACTGTTCAGTGGGCTCTCCCAGTAGCTAGCTCCAGTTGGCTAAGGTTGCTCTAGGCTGCCCGAGCTGTCGTCAACTTCAACTTCGCATCGTGAAACGACATCATCAAGAGGCAGCTCGTTTTCTGTTTCTACCAACCAACCCACCACCACCCACCTCACCAACCCCAATCCTTGCATTACCCGCCTTCCTTCACGATACTTTGACCATTCCCATTCTATTCATCCTACCAAATATCTACAACTGACGATTCGCGCGCAAACTCAAAATGGATCAGTTCCGAGGACTGCTCGGCGCTCGTGGCCAGCTGGGCGGCGCTCAGCCTGGATCTGTAAGCCATCCTCGACCTCCAAACAATCGACCATTGCCATTACTCTTGCTAACTAGATGCTCCTTCAACAGGACAACTCCACCCTGATCGATAACTCCGAGACCGTCTACATCTCTTCCCTCGCCCTCCTCAAAATGTTGCGACACGGCCGAGCAGGCGTGCCCATGGAAGTCATGGGTCTTATGCTTGGAGAGTTCGTTGATGACTTCACCGTCCGCGTAGTGGACGTGTTTGCCATGCCCCAGAGCGGTACCGGTGTCAGTGTCGAGGCAGTCGACCCTGTGTTCCAGATGAAGATGATGGAGATGCTGCGGCAAACGGGAAGGTATGGATGGACACTTCACTACGACATTGTGTCTTGATGCTTTCAGGCATCAAACGAGACATTAGCTGACACAACGATATAACAGGCCCGAATCCGTCGTCGGATGGTACCACTCGCATCCTGGTTTCGGCTGTTGGCTTTCGAGTGTCGATATCAACACCCAACAGAGTTTCGAGCAACTCACTCCACGAGCCGTCGCCGTCGTCGTCGATCCCATTCAATCCGTTAAGGGCAAGGTTGTCATCGATGCCTTCCGCCTGATCAACCCTCAGTCCCTCATGCTCGGTCAAGAGCCCCGCCAGAGCACATCGAACTTGGGCCACCTCAACAAGCCCTCTATCCAGGCCCTGATTCACGGCCTCAACCGACACTACTACTCCATCGGCATCAACTACCGCAAGACAGCTCTTGAGGAGAACATGTTGATGAACCTCCACAAGCAGCCCTGGACTGAGGCGCTGACGATGGATGATTTCCGGTTAGAGGGAGATCGCAACAAGGAGAGGCTGGAGAAGCTTGTCAGCTTGGCCGATGGCTACGAGAAGCGTGTGAAGGAGGAGACGGAGCTCACCAAGGACCAGCTCAAGACCCGCTACGTCGGCAAGCTTGACCCCAAGAAGCACTTGGAGGATGTCGGACAGCAGCTTATCGAGGACAACATTGTTGCTGTCAGCAAGCAAATGATTGACAAGGAGGCCACAATGCCCAAAAAGGAGTCGTCAAACAGCGCGAAAGACGGGGCAAACGGCGGGGATATGGATATTGACAGCTGATCGCGTTGCTTCAATGCGATGGAACGACACGATTTCACGGGATACCACAATGGCATTGTACGACTATTTACGGCGTTAGACTTGGCGTGGAAGGGCACAGGTAGATCCTAAGCAGGTAGATGTGTTATTGGAAGGTCAGTCTTGCCCAGCTTGCGTTCCGCGAGTTCCTAAACGGTTTGCCACTGCCACTCAACTGTCTGCGTTCTGGTGGGGTTTCGCCTTTCCCCTGTCTGCTCGAGGCCTGCCTTTGTCGATATCAAACAAAGCCGGACGAGCTGTCTAGCACAGAACAGAACATCGTCAATTGTTGCTTTGTTGGCTTATTCTGCCGACCGCCCCTTTCTCAGCAGCCCAATATTACCCTTGCTTTGTGTCCCAGCCGTCCTCATGGCAAGACAATGTACGTGTTTCAAACAATATCATTATCCGCCGCAGCGCCCTTGTGTCCGTATGTCTTCTCCCTCGGCCATAAACCCTTGTTATCACCATTGCTCCAGGCATACTTGTCCATTTAAAGATGCTACGGCCTCTGGTGTCTTGGATGGGGATCTTCACAAGCATCAACCCGCCCGCTCTTCCCACTTTCGCCAGTAACAGTAATAGCAAGCACACAAACGGTCTGGAACCAAAAGGCGCCTTTCCCTAAATACTGGGGCATGGTCATTACCTAAACAATCACGGAAAATATGGAGGGCTGCGGAACCTGGACGAATCTCCTCAACGGCTGCCTCGGTTGGCGACACAAGATTGAAGACCAGTCTGTCGAGCTAGCACCGCAGGTCAACCCATACGGGAGAAAACTCATGGACCGTCTAGAGAAGGATACAGCCAAAGGGGCGAAGACCGTTGGGAGATCGCAGGTCGGTCTTCCTAAGGGCAAGCTCCCAATCGACGGGTCTGCTCTGGACAGTTCAAGACAGCCACGACGACCCTCTTCACAGGATCTCGTCGATCTCGTCAACAGCAGTAAGAACACGGTGCCGATTGAAAGTCGAGAGCATGACAACGCGTGGCACGAGATGCTCAACGACCTGCACACCGCGCTCAAGCATACCCGATACTCCGTCAGCGGGAGAATGGCCATGTCCGTATGGGGCTGTAGCAGGGGCGCTCGCGACGCTCTGTCCGTGATTTGCCCCGTCGAGTCCAGGGATGCCGTCAAGATCTGGGCCGTCAGCACCGGCGGGCGGTTTACCATGACCGATGTCGAGCCGGACATTCTGACCTTTCAGTCTCGGGTCAGCAGTCAGAGCAGCAGCAGCAGCCAGCCCCGCCTGTGGCGCGTCAGGATCAGGTGGTTGCCGGAGCGTATGTTTGAAGCCATGCCGAACATGGAGAAGAGATTGACGTACAACGAAAATCCATACACCGGAGAATATCGAACGGCGTACGTCAGCGTCCTGACGTTGCCCTGCCTACTGGACAACTCCGCAAGTGCGTGGATGGACAGCCTCGCCAAAGGCATTACACAGGAACGGCTGGAGGTTGTCGCGCAGGACATCCTCTCCATCCTCGACTGTATCATGGAGCTGAACTTCCAGGAGGAAGGTTCTGGTCCCTTGAGCGCCGCGGAGTGCCGCCATGTCCTGAATAAGGCCTTTTGGATACCGTTCACGCAACTTTATCCGCTGGCACCGGTCAAATTCGCTCAGTGTGGGCTTGGACTACCGTCTTATACGCAATCCCAGCCTGGTCCTCATGGCGGCATGGTCTATCAAGAAGCATCCACTCGTTCTGGTGCGGCAACATCAACTAAGGACGCTGGCCGAAACCTGATGGTTCGCAAGCCTGCTCCAGAGTGTCGTACGAAGACGGTGGTATCAGAAAGTCCTAACGCAGAACCCGAAATCCCCGTTCAAAGGCCTCCTTTCAGGGATTTGTTCATCACTGCGTCCCGCGAAGAGACGGCAGAAGTTCAACTGGAGAGGGAACGCCGGAAGATGGAAGACGCAAGGAAACTCGAGGAACAGGTTTGTCGGGGAGCTCGTAAGCTGGGGGAGAGGGAAAGGGACTGGAAGCGCGAGAGTCGTCATGTGAGATGGGAGGACAATGTCGACAGGGCGGAAAAGAAGAGGTCGAAGAGAAGACGTGCTCGGGCAAGGAGATCTGCCTCCGTGTATGGCCCATCGTGTTCGTCGCTGTCGGCCCCTCGTAGCGCAAATGCCAGAGAGTAACTAACAAACTACGATATGCGGGAAGGCCGTTTCTCCGGGAGAATTTAATTTGCGTGTCGAGCATTTGACGCGATATACACCAGATAAGTGCCCACTTATGCGGACATCTCATGGAACGAATATCTACCACTGATCCCCCTCGACGTTTCCGTAGGATAACTACCTAGCTAGTTATCCACGCGTCGAACTGGTGACGCGTCACTATGGTATTTCGCATTCGCCAAGAGATACAACAAATTCACCTGGTAATTATTTGTGGGTGATGTTTTGAGAGTATGCATTTACTTGTAGTTTTGCAATATCTCACGAGTCCTCTTGAGTCGCCTGTCACGCCCCTCCAACGGTTAACATAGAATGCCCATACCTGTATCCACGCGAGACACAGATACAAATCCTTCCAATAACCTATTAATCCTCTAGTTTCTCCTCTCCCCCCGCTTCTACTTGCGCAGCTGCTTTATGGTTTTCTCGTGGGGTGGCTTGGTGGGCTTGGCCTTCTTCGCCTTCTTGTTGTGCATTTCGCGGTTGGTCTCGTCTTCGGCGTCTTTCGAAGTGGCTCTCTCTCTTTTCTCTGCGGCGGTACACTTGACACAGTCCGTTACGGTAGAGTGGAAGCTGCCCGGGTGTATGTGGCACTCGATGTAGTGACCGCGTTGAATGCACCTTCTATCCCCGACGCGGTTGCAGATCGGGCTGAAGAGACGCGTTAGCTTCGAGGTTATTTGGGGGCATGGAGATGCTCACATAGAGCAACATACCAGTGGTGTGAACTGAACGAAGGCATTGTATCGTTGATAGAGGCTCCTTCAGATGTTGATGGTGATAGAGCTTCTGCCAGGTATTTGCTCCTTTACATATAGAACTGAAGAGGCCCTTGGTATTTGTAGATTTGGAGATTGCCGCTGTCGTAGACACTGTGGTGGAATATCCTTGACAGGGCTGAGAATACAATTCCAGGCTCTTGTTAAGGTTGCTATTGGTCAGATAGCCTGACAGGGCCACTGGTAGACAATAGCAGTACCTATAAATATAATAGGTTCCTGATACCCCTCGGGCTTAAGATGGGATGAAAAATATCAGGAGGAATACAATCAGCAAGTTACATTGAAGATGTGGAATCTAGGGAGGTGTTAGTTACAACACCAGAGCTAGCTACATGAGAATATATCTAATTGTAGGCTGATCTTACCTTGCTCATATGAGACGTATATCTTCTTGCCCGTACATTGTAGAGACATATTATATAGCCAGCTGCCCTTTGCTTGCTCAGCCGCGTGCTATCCTGATCAAACACTTAGACACTCACAACAGAAAACCCAATCAGATGAACATGGCATACCAGAAAGTGAAATATTCAGAGGCACTCCCCTCTTTGCGACCTACATACAATTGACACACTTGATATGGTAGAGACTGCTCTAGTGCTTCGGACAATCAAGCCATTGGGCTTTTACGATGCATATCTTGTCGCCTACGGCCCGTGGGCAAATCATTCACGACTCAGACTTCAGAACCAAGGTAGGAGGAAAATTGAGAGGCTTAAATAATCACCAGTGATAGGCAAAGAAGGACGACATGACGGTGATCTCAAAGGTGCTCTGGTCGGCCTTTGTAGGTAGTCTTTGAATGTACTACCTTTCCTTGCAACCTCGAAAGATGTTCTGAATGTGAGTCGGACATCGACGAGTAATCCAGCACAGTCGTTCTCATACAGGCTATTAAGCTGAATATGGATGCAAAATTTGCAAATTATGATTATAAGTATATTGTCAGAGCTCAGGAGCAAAGGTTATTGAAGTATACAGCTGTTGGCTTCCAGATGTTATGATTGACAGGATGTGTCGGTTATAGTTGGTGCCCGGGCGTTAAGTGTTTTGCATAATGATGGGTTGCTCCGGAAGTTTAACACCACAGTAAACCTTTTAATGCTTCACAGCACTCGATCATAACTCAAGCATCAATTACCCTTCTTCAGCCAGCTTGTCAATATGGAGTAAATAAATGTACAGAGCCAAGAGTGCATCCGAGGCAACCTAAAACACTCGTAATTACTGTACAGTCAAGTGGCCGGCAGATGAGCCTCAGCCCCTGAAGGTCCTCCAGCAACTTAGGAAAACACATCAAATACCAACTCTGATATTGAGCTTGATTCTGAGAGTACGTAGACAGTGGTATATAATAAGCCCTGCCAATAGTTTCTTTACATGAACAACAACAATCAATAGTGGACTGTTCCACTAAGCTCTAGTATTGAGGCCGGTCCCTTATATCTCAACCTCAGCAGCTATAACAGATGTTCAAGCACGGCAGTCAAGCTGACCCCTAACAAGGCAGCTCCCCTGGGCAAGCAGGGTCGCAAGCTCATATTATATACCTAAGTACTGCCTGAAATTCTTGTCTTTAGCAGCCAAGATGACAATCCACACTGAACGCAGCAAAGTCATTTCTTCTGGTCCAGGATCATACAGGCGACCAACTATATAGATTAGATCCCTCGAATCCTTTTAGTGGAATGACTTGCTGAGTATCCCAACTATAGAAGAAGGTGGAAATAAGATAGGGAACGTTGGTCTGTGTGTCACGATGTATGCTTTCTGGGGAGCAACAACCCTAACCCAGCACTAAAAGGGATGAATCATCACCGTGACTTGAACCAGGAACACCACACGAGGAGAGTCCTGCAACAAGACCCTGCAGCAAAGCCCTGCAGCAAGGTCCAGAACATATTCCATCCCAGAGGTTCTATAACCTCACAATCAATTGAGAAATGGTTATTGGGCGGAAGTATGACGTGGGCGAATTGCAAATAATGAAAGACACACACTGTCCTGTTACCCCCAGGAAAAGACGTGACGCTAGTAGTAAGCGAGTAAGTGGATATCAACATATCCGCCGTGCCGACCCGCGGGAGAGAGAGGGAAAAAAAAAAGCAAATGTGTTGACTCGATAGAATCGAGTGATGGTTTGAGATTAATCGTCGACTTCTTATCGTCAAAAGATTGGCATTCCTCCAGCTCCTCCTCCATGCCGTAAAAACTGTTCAGGCTTATCGGTCCTTTTATCCCTTTACGGACGTACACATACATACAGCTTTCTTGCTTGCTACTGCGGTCACACAAGTTCACAAAAGGCGAATGTTTCCAGAGCCCAAGCCGAGGGTAGTTTGACCACCGTTACAACATGAATACCACCTGTGCATCGATCTCAAAGTAACATCGGAGACTTCCCCCAGCTGTTTGCCCACAAAGGTTCAAGAACAAACCCATCAATTGCGGCACCTCGCGACAGCCAGAACCCCAGACTGGCAGGACTGGACTGGACAAGTGGGATGGAGTTCGGCCCACTCCGACCCACCATCTGATGCGGCTAATAGTGAAATGCCCCCCATCGTTGCAGGGTCCACTGTAACGAACTTAGATAAGCCCTGAACCACTGCCCAGCCAGGCCGGCCAGACTGCCAGACTGCCACTCAGGTGGGTTTATGTACAGTGTACGTACATGCATACCTGCAGGTGTACCTATCTGGTATAATCTGGACCTGGGTTGACTTGACTGGGGGTTGAAGGTGGATGGGTAGCATCGGAGGCGTTGCGCGTACACGGTGCATCATATCAGTCTATCTGTCAGTCAAGAATACCGTGATACTACTTAAGGAGACGACTTCCCGTGCACTTTATACGGTCACTGTCACAGTGAAACCCAATCCCCATCGTCAAGTCAAGCCTTCTCGTGTATCCGATCTCAGGTCTCAGATCTTAAGAGCTTGGATCTTTGTCACACCCTCCTTTATTCCTTCCTCACTTCCTCATATTCCTGGGTGCTTTATAGTCCACTACGGACCTGTCTTGAGAAGGCACTTACTTGGTCATTGAGGACCTGGGCACATTACCCACCTCCGTACTCATCCCCCATTGTGTTATTGTTGGTACCTACCTAGGTATATATAT
>LKEA01000013.1:516669-526690 GCA_003795315.1 Cytospora schulzeri | reverse complement strand
TAGAGCTCAGCACGAGCACGAGCCATACGCGACAATGGATGAAGATCAGGCGCCCACCGAGATCGTCCCTCAACATGGACAAAAGAAGACCATTGGCGACCGCGCTCGCTCCTTCAAGAGGACCTTCTTCACCATGGAGGGCCTTTTCGGCGACTACGACTATGCCTTCCTATTTACGCCCACCCTCCCCTTCATGAAGAAGTCCTCACAGTCGGCCCCCTTTTTCGGCCTCAACGACAAGGTCCCCGTCTTCCTCGCTCTCCTGCTCGGTTTCCAGCACTCACTTGCCATGCTGGCAGGCATCATCACACCACCCATCACCCTCGCAAGCAGCGCCAACTTCTCTACAGAGATCACCCAGTACCTGGTCTCGACGTCCCTGATCGTCTCTGGTATCCTGTCAGCCATCCAGATCACGAGGTTTGGCATTTACAAAACACCGTAGGTCACACGCCTTCTATGAGAGAACAACAATACTGCTATTCACTCCAAAAACAAGAACAACAAGGAAGAAGAAAAGTAACACAGACGCTGACTTCCCCATCACAGGTACTTCATCGGCACAGGCGTCATCTCCGTGGTAGGCGTCTCCTTCGCCACCATCACCGTAGCAAGCGGCGCCTTCAAGCAGATGTACGCCAACGGCTTCTGCCCATCCTCCCCAGACGGCACGCCCCTCGCCTGCCCCGACGGCTACGGCGCCATCCTCGGCACGGCGGCCGTATGCGCCCTCCTCGAGGTCCTCATCTCCTTCATCCCGCCCCGGACCATGCTCAAGATCTTCCCGCCCATCGTCACGGGCCCCACCGTCATGCTCATCGGCATCAGCCTCATCCAGACCGGCTTCGAGGGTTGGGCCGGCGGCAGCGGCACCTGCATGTCCGGCACCACGGCCGGGTACGCCCTCTGCCCCTCCGACTCGGCCCCGCACGCCCTCCCCTGGGGCAGCGCCGAGTTCCTCGGCCTGGGCTTCTCCGTCTTCGTCACCATCATCCTCTGCGAGCGCTTCGGCGCCCCCATCATGAAGTCGACCTCGGTCGTCATCGGCCTCCTGGTGGGCTGCATCATCGCCGCGGCGACGGGCTACTTCGACCGCTCCGGCATCGACGCCGCCCCCGTCGCCAGCTTCATCTGGGTGCACACCTTCAAGCTCACCGTCTACGGGCCCCTCGTGCTGCCCCTCCTCGCCGTCTTCGTCATCTGCGCCTGCGAGGCCATCGGCGACATCACGGCCACCTGCGACGTCTCCCGCCTCGAGGTCGAGGGCAAGCTGTACGAGAGCCGGATCCAGGGCGGCGTGCTTGCCGACGGGCTCAACGGCGTCCTCGCCGCCCTGTGCACCATCACGCCCATGTCCACCTTCGCGCAGAACAACGGCGTCATCGCCCTCACGCGCTGCGCCAACCGCACGGCCGGCTTCTGCTGCTGCTTCTTCCTCGTCATCATGGGCGTGTTCGCCAAGTTCGCCGCGGCCCTCGTCTCGATCCCCAACTCGGTCATCGGCGGCATGACCACATTCCTCTTCACCTCGGTCACCGTCTCGGGCATCGCCATCATAGCAAAGGGCGTCCCCTTCACCCGCCGCAACCGCTTCATCCTCACCTCGGGCCTGGCCATCGGCTACGGCGCCACCCTCGTCCCCACCTACTTCAGCTCCGTCTTCACCTACGCCGGCGGCAACAAGGGCCTCCGGGGCTTCCTCGACGCCATTGAGCTGGTCATGGAGACGGGCTTCGCCGTCACGGCCCTCTTCACCATGTTCCTGAACCTGGTCATCCCGCCCGAGGAGGATGAGGGTGAGGGTGCTAGGGCTGGTGATATCGTGGTGTCGGGCGTGCGGGATAGTAGCCATACTGAGAAGGACAAGGACATGGTTGATTTGAAGAAGGCTTGATTTGGTTGTTTTAGTTTGCTTTTGTTTTTATTCGGTTGCATGATACCTCTCATTCGAGCCGGTGATGGAAGGGCTCGGATGTCATTTGTACGTTAGTGTGTGTGTGTGTGGGTGGGTGGGTGGAATTGCTATGACGAATCCATCTGCTCGTTAAACAGACAAGAAATGTCTCCTATATCTTTGTACGTGGCTTATATGCCTTCGGTGGTCCTTTCTCCAAGTCTGCACCCGTGATGATCAGCCCCATCCTGGCCAAGGACACAACATGCGATGGTCAATCGGCCCCAGAAGAGTAGGCTGTGCAGTAGTTACCCGACATTGAAAACCTTAGCATTGGCAAAGTACAAAGCTATCGTCTAGGTCCAATACACAATATCGCCATCTGGAAATTCGTAAGCTACCCCCCAAACGCCACCAGCCAGTTGAAAAAGAAACACGCCATATCCTCTTGTCGTCGTATCAGAGACATCACAGAGCCTCGATGGCTCTCAGCAACACATCCACACCTCTCTGGCTGACCTCGCTGGCCCCATCCTCGTCTTTTCGTCCGTTGAGCAGTGAAGACACATCACTCAAGACACCAAGCGGAATATAGCATCCCGTCTTGGCTCTCTCCAGGCTCTCCTTCAA
The DNA here is from genome assembly GCA_003795315.1 of Cytospora schulzeri. Classification (NCBI taxonomy): domain Eukaryota; kingdom Fungi; phylum Ascomycota; class Sordariomycetes; order Diaporthales; family Cytosporaceae; genus Cytospora; species Cytospora schulzeri. The sequence goes on along the minus strand of LKEA01000013.1, from coordinate 524,166 downwards.
GCGGGAGGTGTGTTCCCACTCCTTTGCGGCCACCTCCGCCCTCTCAATCACCTTCTCCGGGATACCGCACATGGCAGCGCAGTGCATTCCAAAGGAACCCTCCGCAACGCCCTCCTCAAGCTTGTACAAGAACGTCACCCGGCGGTTGACGTCGTCCACGTGGATTTGCATCCGCCTGGGCTCGATCTCCGGGTGGTTCTCGAACTCGGTAGCCAGGCTGTGGTAGTGTGTAGCGAAGAAGCCGACGCAGCCCACGTGGGACGCAACATGGTGCAGGACGGCCTGAGCGACGGCCACACCATCATAGGAGGACGTGCCACGGCCGAGCTCGTCCAGAATGACCAGTGAGCGGGGTGTTGCTTCGGACAAGATCTTCTTTGTCTCGGACAACTCGACGAAGAATGTAGACTGCGCCGCGAAGATGTTGTCGTTGGCACCAAGTCGGGACATGATCCGGTCGACGGGCGTCAGCCGAGCAGATGTGGCCGGTACATAGCAGCCGATCTGGGCCATGATGACCGCGATGCATGACATCCGCAACACTGTCGACTTTCCAGCTGCATTGGCACCGGTCAACAGATTGATCTTGGCCCCGTCTCCGCCAAGCTTGATGTCGTTGGGGATGAAGTCGTCGACACTATTCAACATGCACGGGTGACGCAGCTCCTCAAATTCCACGACACTTCGCTCGTCATCGACAAAGACAGGACGGCAGCTTGGCTGGCCCAACGCCGTTGACGACTTTGCCAAGCTGATCAGGCAGTCGAGCTGCGAGATAACCCTGATGGCCTGCAGCCAGGTCTCATTGTCCGTGTCAAAGCGCTTGAAGAAGCTAGAGGCCACATCTTTGACGACCTGTGAGTGTGTCTCCTCTGCTTCCTGCAGCTCCCGCACGAGCGCATCAAGCTCCTTGAAGTAGTAGCGCTTGACTTGTATAGTGGCGGACATCTGCCGCCAATCCTTGGGGACCTTGACTGCTTTAGGTACTTCGATCTGGTAAATCTCCTTGCCAACGTCGCAGAACTTGAGCTTTCTGCACTTGAGGTTGTCCATCTGCTCGGAAAGTAGATCGTCCAACTCCTTCTTGATTCGCTTGATGTTATCGTCACTTTCGTCGAAATCCTCCTCGATACCCCGTTCAGGGATAAACAGCTTTTCGTCCCGTGCCTTCCTCCGGTCAAACGCATTCTTCCAGAAGTCCAAAGGTTCCTTCAAGTTGGGCATTGCCTTGATGAGCCTGTCGACAAGACTATTGCCGCCTCCGAAGGCACTCATGAGAGTCATCGTGTAGTCAATCTGCTCGAATCCGTCAAGAACTCTGACGAAGTCATCTGGCTTGCAAGCGCCAGCGTGGATCCTGGAAACCAGGCGCTCAAGATCAGGCATTTTGGCCATCTCGGAAGAGAATTGCTCGCGGATACTGCGGTCGGCATTCAGCAGATCAACGGCGTCCAGCCGCTCATTGAGCTTGGTTATGTTGCATAGGGGATGGCAGAGCCATTGCCGGAATAGTCGCTTGCCGAATGGCGTGACACACCTGTTCAGCAGGTTGAACAAGGTGCCTTCTGAACCGCCGTTGACAGTATTGGAGAATACCTCGAGGTTGATCAAGGTCTGTCCATCAAGAATAAGTGTGCCATTCTTGTGGATGGGGTTATACCAATGGAAATTGCCTTGGGACAAGAGATTTCTCTCTATCTTCAGCATTCTCAGATACTGTATCAGGGCACCAAGAGCTGACATCAACAGGTTCTTGTTCCTGGACTCCTTGAGGGCTTCAGGCCAGACCTCATCCTCGGCCCCTTCGTGAATGAAGTAACCACTGCAATCCAGCTCACGGCGCGTCTGGTCTGAGCCCCAAAACTCGCTGTTGGACTTGAGATAGTTCCAAATAGTGGTTGGAGTGGTATTGTTCTTGAGGATACGCAATGCCTTTGGTGAGATATGCGACTTTTCCAGCAACAATTCTCGAGGCGATATCTGGGCCACAAAAGTCTCGAATTTGGTGAGGTCAACATCGTCCACGAACTCGGAAATGGAGAAATGGCCAGTGGCAGCGTCGACAAAAGCGATACCAAAAGCCGGCTTCCCATCCACAATGCATTCCTTGATGGCGGCGCAATAGACAGCCATGTCATCTTGAAGCATGCTTCCGTCAACAAGAGTGCCTCCTGTCAAAATGCAAGCTAGCTCTCGGCGGATAATCTTGTCTTCCTTGCCCTTTGCGGCTTTGGGGCCCTTGACATCGCGCTCACGCATCTCCTTGCCCAGAGCCGACTCCATCTGGTCAACACGGGCAACCTTGTAGCCCTTGGCGATGAACTGGTTGACCCACATATCAAGGGATCCCTCGGGCACACCGACCATGCGCATGTTGACACGGTCTGTCATCTTCAGGTCGAACAGCTGATGGCCGAGTGTAGCATCGTTCTCGTATAGCTCGTAGAACTTGCCCTTTTTGAAAAACACGACCGTGTCCCAGAGCTTCTTCTTGACATCCCAATACTGCTGCTCGAAAGGGGAGAACTTCTGGCTTGGGGGAACATAGAGTGTGGATGGTTCGAAGTCGGGGTGTCCAGGAGGGTTGCGATTAGCGTCAAGGGGTTCTGCCAACCAACGATGACGTTTCTCTGGTTCCTTGTCGCATGCCCTCTCCTTGACCTTGAAGGTTGATGTCTTGACTTTGGGGGTGACGGCACTTGTGTAGTCCGTCCGTGGTGTGATGTTGTTAGGATCGTAGAGCCATTGCTGGGCGGTCGAGGCAGGAGGTAGATCTGCCAACGATTCGTCTTCATCGTCATCTTCCTTTTGCGCAATAACGGGCGAACTGGCATATCGCTTTCGTGGGGCTGATGCCGATTTGGCAGCCGGTCGCTTCCTCTTCTTGGACTTGGAGGCAGAGTCGGATTCATCAGAGACGACGAAGTCATCCATATCATCTAATTACCCAGTGTGTCAGTCATGGATACGTCGTCACTTGCCCGAGACCGGCAGGTCCGGCAAAAGGCCCTGGATGTTCAGAGTTGCACCCACCATCGTCATCTTCCAAAACATCATCATTGCCACCCTTGTATTCATCCTCGTCATCGTCATCGTCCTTAATGGCGGCTCGGCCGCGGGTTCTGTTTCGCGCCTGACGCGCCTGACGCGGCATGATTATCTCGTCTTCGTCGTCGTCGGATGTCTCTGCGTAATTGACGGCCTTCTTGACCTATTGAACAGTGTGCTAGTCAGTAACGAGGTTGCGTGTGTGGCTTAGACGAGGGTGAGGGCAAGCCATACTTTGCGAGATGGGCTGCTGTTTGGAAGGACTTTCACAGCGACGGGGGTCTTGTCCTCGACTTCAATTGGCGACGAGGGGAAGGGCAAGGAGTCGCTGGAGAGTTTGGTATCCAGGACCATAGCATCCAAGTTCTCCTGGGAGCTGAGAGGTTCTACCGCATCACTACTAGGGACCGGGGTGATGTTGACAGGACGCTTCGCGAAGGACAGCGAGTTGCTCTTTGTGGTTTCTTTCAGACATGATGACTTTTTGTTCCCCTTGGAGGCAGATATGGTCTTGTTAGGAGTCGGGGTTGCGCTATTGGACTTGGGCTGTGTGGAAGCCCTCGAAAAGAATCCCAAGATGCTCTGTTGTTTTCCGGTCGACGAGGGCGTCTTGGCCGGGGTGGATTTCTCGCCCATGTTGGCGGGGGAAATCCAGACCAATTGATCAATCAAATAGTCACAATACGAAATGACAATTGCATATAAAACAAAGACAAGCGCCAGCAGACAAAATCAACACGAATGATACGCAAATGTGGATGGTGAGATGATATGATCCGGGATGGAGGTTGGGTTTGATCAAGGTTGAAAGTACCGGATCACACTTTAATCGGATGGCACAAGACGAGACGTGACGTGACGCGGTTTCAAGGGAAGGCGCGTCGCTGGGCGTTGGGGGTCGCGTCAACGGCCCCGCGTTTTACGGATCCCCGCCGTATTAACTACCGTATTGTTCCATGTAAAGTACCCCGTCAATGGCCCGAGCTCTCCGCCGGACCACCAAAATACACCATTGACCGACCACTCAACATGGTCCTCCTCCTGGGCACAGCAAGCCAATCTTGTTCTTCTACGCAATTTTTTTTTATTTTTTCTTCTTCTTCTCTTCTTTCTTGGCTATGTAGATCCATTGACTTCCTGTGCCTACTCCCTAGATGAGAGGATGCATCACAGAGGACAAGATTCCCTGGGCTGACTGTCACATGGCAAGGTATCGCACAGTCAATGACGGCGAACTCATAACGATTCCAGATGTCCCTTTCCACTCGCCCGAGACGTGAACCGCGAGGTTTGATAATCAATACTGGCACATTGATCAGGAATTTTTTGAAGTCGGTAATATTATCAATTCAGCACACATGCACCCCGCACCGGACACACCCCTTGCTCTATACTAACCCCATACACATATGAAATACACAGCCGCCGAAGATGCATGACCCTACAGCTTCTCATCGTCGACAGCCAGGTCCCTCCTGGCCCACCTCCTGAAACCTCCGAAATGGTGGTTGTGGTGCTGCTGCCTGTTGCCCCCGCTGTTGTCGTTATCGTTGCTACTGCTCGACGACGACGACGACGCCGAAGACCCCGACGCCGGAACCGCAGTAGCGGTCTGGACAGCGGCGGCCTTGGAGGTGACGGCCAGGTGGAGAAGCGAGGTGACGGCGGCGAGGTTGTTCACGGCCTCGTCGGACCCGGCGTTCTGGTTTGCGGCTACTGCGGCGGGTAAGTCCTTCTGGTCTTGTTGGACCTGGGAGAGCATCTGATCCAGCGTTGTGGCAGTCTCGATGTCAGATGGCGTGAATACCTTGGAATCTGTGTCGGTCTGCTGAACAGCGAAGCAGCCCCCTGATGAGAAGATGGGGGGTTAGCATTTGGACATCTTCCTGCTGAGGGTCTTGCTGGGGGGTCTGGTTTTCTTACCAAAGGGACCGGCAAGGGCGTTGTTGCGGCACCGGATTGTGCAGACGTTTCCGGTTGACGCTACATATTTTTGTCAGTCTTTGCTCGACGCTCGCTCATTAGACATCGGTCTACTCACCTCCAGTGCAGTTCAAGTCGGTGGGCATGGTGACGGTGATGTTGAAATCCTGGGTCTTGGCCTGAGAGAACCCGTTGGTACCAGGGACGTTGTTGGTGACTTCCAACGCAGTCTGGCCAGTAGCACCCAGAGTGTTGCCAGTGGGGTCCATGTCACACTTTGGCATGATAATTAGCAATTGTCAAAGAAGCGACAGGTTGGATAATTACTCACGGTGAAGGGACCGGCACCATCGGCGTTCACTTGGTGGATCGTGACTGTCAATTTCGAGCCAGCCTTGACCTGGGTAACAGAGTTGGCAGCAAGGGCATCCTCAGTGTTCTCGCCGACGTCGATGTTGCCGCTCAGCTCCGTCCGTCCACATTCGTTGACAATGTTTGACTCGATCTCGGCATCACGGATGAGGGTGGAATCTTGCTGGCAGGGGCTGATGCTGGTGCAGTTCCTCGCAAGCTCAGTGTCGACTGATATCAACGTTAGTATATGTGAACCGTAGGTGGAGACCTCGGGAGAGTGGTAGGAAGCTTGGTGTCCATATCGTACCTTGAAAGCCAATGCTTGCAGGTGAGCCCGACTCGCCTTGGGCGTTCAGGATCTGTGCGTGGCCGTGGACCAAGGAGACGAAAGCCGTCATGAGCAGTACTTTTGCGGAAACAGCCATGTTGACGAATTGGGGTGGGTTTTGGAGAGAGGAATTAGAAAGTGTGAAAGAAACAAAGAAAGCGAAAGTAAAAATGGAAGAGGCCCAGCCTGCAAAAGAATCGAAGTAACAAACAAAGTTCGGGAATCGTCAAGATCCTGTTGAATGAAAGTTGTGGAAGAGGCTGATGACCAGATGAACTATTGCCAGCTAAGTTGGAAGATGGTGTCTCCTTATATGTAGGCCAGGACTTCGGCGATGCATTGGCGTTTTCTGGAACATATTCTCCCTGTTGTCAAGGTTGTATGGGATGTCTAGTCGAACCGCGGGAGTTTCGTCGAGGAGGCTGCCCGTAAACATTGTCGTTCCTTTACCTTCGAACGGGAAATGTCGCACCACAGTGGGGAGAAAAGTATGAGAAATCGAGAGAATTTGGTGCCGGGACCTGATGTTTCGATATAGGATAGCGGGATATAGGGGCGGCTCTTACAAACCTTGGTTGAAGACGGTTTGAGGTAGTTACGAGGGCGTCAGGGTCTAGAGTGCCCGAAAGCCAGCCTCAAGTAAGGAGAATACTCATCAACATGCCAAGTCGATGCAGCCAGTGCAGACTGCGCGTCATAATCAATTCCGGCCCTGGTGCTTCTATAGCAAAATCTCGTAGACGCGAGTACTTACTTGTGCTTGTGTTGACATCTAGCATGTGCTAGGGCAGACAGCATGCAGGCGCGCAGGCGCCAAAACGCAGGGGTTTGTCCTACATCTGAAAACACCATGGGTAGGGGTAGCGAGGTGGGGACGTAGGCATGGATATATCAAACGGATGTGATGGCATTGGAGGAAATTGGGATCACTAGCTGACCAGACAAACCATTATTCATGCGGCGGGGCTTGGCTTTCGATGCAACCATGGACGCTGGCCTGCAAACTGATCCGTTCATAGACGTAAACTTGCTTTTGGTCAAACTGGACAACATACATGTACTAGGTAACAGCTTACATACATCCCCACGGGTTGGTTTCGCGATCGTCAAGTACCGGGTAAACCTTGGAACGCTATATACATTCAATATAACCCTGAATGGCGGCGAGCTGGGGCCAGCAGTCGTTGTGGTCATGCCAACTCTGGGACAGATGGAGATGTCCATAATTATGTGTGCTTAACGGCCCAGGGGTTACGGTGAGTGTGATTTAAAGTGCAACAAGGTTATCGATCGGATAATGGAGTAATGTTACATGGGATATAAGTTTATTTTGCCTTGGCACACATATAACACACTTGATGTCTGAGACAGTCGCGCCCTCAGTAAGAGAAAGGACAAGGACGCCCCTGTGCACACCTTGTTTAGTTTCCCGATTGGGCGACTGGAGCACTCTTGCGGCTGAACCTAAACGAGACCTCCTGTCAGACCCACCGTCTTCTCGTTTCACCTCTTTTCCATCCCCCGCCCCATCTCTCGAACCCTGGAGTATCAATGTACTCGCCTTGGTGACCTTGTCTCATTGCATTCATGCAAGAGAATCGAACCCACAACTTGTTAAGCCGGGGATGGTTTTCTGCAGATTACAAGTGAGAGTTCAATGCTTGATCTTCTAGCATGTGATGGTAAATTGATCCAAACGACGTGTATACATGTAAAAGCAAAGGCGCAGTTGACGGTTGCAATATATTGAACATAAGAGACACGAAAGCTTTAGCCTCAAGGCCCCTCCTGTCTCTCTCCTTCTCCCCTCTGATTCTCTTCTCGTCGGCCTGAAGCCGGGGGGG
>LKEA01000013.1:490959-516657 GCA_003795315.1 Cytospora schulzeri | reverse complement strand
GCTCGAGCAAAGACACGCCCGCGGGCACAGGAGAGGTCCCCCCCCCCTCCTCCAAAAGACATCGCACCCTCACCACCTCGATTCAGGCATATTGAGAGTGAAGATCAGCCATAACTAGTGTTTGTGACCCTTCATGCGTCCTCCATGGCTGTAGTCACGGCCGTGATGCTTAACGGTACCACCGCCAACACTTCCACGACGGCTCACGTTCTCCTCTTCAGAATAGTCATCGCTATTAGACAGTGTTTGGCTTGCAAAATCGAAATCAGGTTCCCTCCTGAAACTTGGGCTGGCAGGAGGGAAACGAGTAGAAGACTGAGAAGGCTTCATCGACATTGTGCTGCTTCCATTTTGCGGCGCCGATTGCCGATTCCGACTTCGAGTCTGATCGTCCATATCCACGTCGCTGACTCCCGAATGCGAAGGCAGGGGAGAGTGGCGAGGTGCTCCGAGTCTCGACTCAGGGCCGTAGCGCTGGCCTTCTGCGTCGTAACGCTGGGATTCAGGGCCGTAGCGCTGAGATTCAGGGCTGTAGCGCTGCAAATCAGGGTCGTAGCGCTGGGACTCCGGGCCATAGCGCCGGGACTCAGGGCCGTGGCGCGGGCGGCTTCGACGTCGACCAGGTGCGGCTATCCTCGGCGGGCGTGGCTGCGGTCCCTCGTCGTCACGAAAGTCATCGTTTCGCACCTGGAAATGTTTGGCTCTGTCTGCATCTGCTCCCCGCGTCCGGTCGAGATACTTGTCAAACCTCTCGATAGACTTGCTCACAGTTCTGAATTGCTCGTCATCCAACGTAAAGGTGGTGACCATCGGCTTGCCGTTGTCATCCGTATCGTCTGCGCACTCCTCGTCTGATTCATCGACGATGTGCATGCATGACTGTGCAAGTGAATATGCAACCTGGAAGGCATTGCGGATTTGTCGACCATTCCACCTTCCCCCATATCGGTGCTCTGTGAAATGGCTTCTGGCGAAGCGCATGATTCTCCTGTCATCGATGAGAATCCTCAGAGCGGATTGATGGCTGGGGTCGTCGTGGTCGGGATCAACCAGCGCCGCTGCTTTAGCGGCCTCAATTTCTCGAAGTCGTCTGAGGTTGACCTCAAATATTTCAAGCGTTTGTTTTTCGGTCAGAGGAGGGTAGTAGAGGACTGGGTTCATCCAGGCCAAGCCGAACTTGCCATCGTAGCGGAGTTTATCCAGTCTGAGGACCAGAAGGAACTCAATGCTGCGTTCGCGCAACCCGCAGACTTCGATCCGAAGCTTGGCAGATTCGTGCCTCCCTGTCCCTACAAGTGAGTGCTCAGCAATATTCCCGTTGGCCAAAGTCCGCAATCTTGTTGACAAGCCACTCAAGACAGCTAGAGAATGTACTAAACTTCGTGCTACCTGCCATCCTGGGTTTTCAACTCCCTATCCAGAGCACTCCCGAAGGCTGGGAAACTTTATGCGACCAGATTTTGAGAGCGCAGAAGGACTACACAGACAGGGAAAAGGGGATGTGGCACAAGATCTGGTATGGCATAGGGGACTCTTCAGAAGTAGTCAATGTCTGGATCGATTTCATACCGGACGAGTTCGGGCTTGCAGTCGTCAAGACTGGTCTTGCGGTGATTTTCAAGGTCCGTACCCATCAGTTTCGACACACTTGTGACCAATAAATGACTGGTTTCTTCCCCCCACCCCCAGCTGGCTGCAAAGTCAGCAGAAAAGAGAGACAAGATCTTCAGAGCATTCGACGAAGTTAAGAAGGCCTTGGTGTTTGCCGACCCGGGGAAGATGAGCTTCCAGGCCAATGCAGATGTTGCCGCCGCCTCAAACGCACTATATCAAGCCATTGTGGATTCAATCGAGGACCTGATTCTTTTGACCACGAGTGAAAGATCAACGTGTAAGAACGACTAACAACTACTACTGGTTCGTTTCACTGAACGTGTTATTCCCAGGGCGACGTATGATGTCGAAGCTTGAACACAGAAACAAACAGACCGACGTGAACAGTATCCTACAGAATCTGTCCGAGAATACAGCGGACTTCAAACAGGCAGTTGATTTGGCTCGTGACCAAATGATTGAAAGCACGGGAAGAGTCGTGCGTCTCACAGCAATGCAGACGGCCATGGTTCATCGGGACCTGAAAGCCACTGGAAAGACAGTAACTGCCTCTGTTGAGAAGAGCCAGTTGGAGATCGAATCGAAAGTTGAATTCGAAAGCCGCCAATCTCGGAAGGAAATGAAGGCTGACATAGCAAGCCTTGAGTCAAGTATAACGCGAACTCTCGCAGGAAAGATCGCGGCGTCCACAAGGTGGGTGCTCGAAAGGGACAGGGCTCGATTGCGAAGCCTACTGGAAATTGAAGCCAAGAATGAAACGATGGAAGTTCTATTGGAATCACGGAGTACGTGTACTGTTCATCTGTCGCTCAGACCACATGATGGAATATGCTGATAAGAATGCCGCGCAGGAACCAAGGAAGAGAATGCGTGGCTTCGACGAGAAAACGAGCGCCTACGCCAACGTGGCCCAGTCATCAGTCCCCAGCGGTTCTGCGAGAACCTGCTCGATATGTTCTTCGATGAACAGAATATGCCCGACGCCATGAGGTCCCTCGATCATCCAAACGAAGACTTGGACCACGTGTTAATGTACCGAGGCCAAATCAGAGCAAGGGACCAAAGCCATGTTCAGTCACTACTTCGTCACAACAGATTCTTGGATTGGGTCAATGATGAAAACCCTGATATGATTCTCGTCAACGCCAACATACGTTCTTCAGGTATGGAGGACCTGTCCGCAATCTCTATTTTCGGCGCCAACTTCATCACAAGTCTGTTCACTGTCCGTCCCGAGGATGTTGTTGTTTACTTCTTTTGTGGGCTTCATAATAGGCTTGAGGAGGACCCATATCCCGGGCCGACAGGGCTTGTCCGGTCTTTGATCCTGCAGCTATTCTTGAAGCTCGAGCACAGATACCGGCTGAACCTGGACTTCATCAACCACCGGGATTATGTGGAGGCATTGAAGGACCACCAACTGGACATCCTCTGTGACACTCTACGTCACCTGTTATATCAATTTCCCCCAGACATGCAGGTTTATTGCATCATTGACACACTCCCCTCATTCGATACTCAGATGATGCACGACGACCTCGTCCATGTCTTATACTGCTTCCGGGACATCGTCAATGACAGGCACATGCCTCCTTTCTTTAAGATAATGTTGACGAGCCCGGTTCTTTGCAGCATGGACATTCAGTATTTGCCGGTTTTTGAGGAACGTCCTGGGAGGATAATAACTCTGTCATCCGGAAGCCTCATGCCAGGAAGACTGGGTGATTTTGGGATGCAGCATCATTTATCAAGACCCTCGAGTCCAATTCCTTCGCTGGAGGAAAGAGAAAGAATCGAGGGACGCCGAAGGCGCTCTCAAACTTATGAAAGCTACGACTACGATGACTATGATGAAGGCTACGATTACGATGAAGGCTATGAAGATTAATGTAGCTGGTGTCTGCTTGGTTTTCTCTATCTTGACTGGTGGGTCCCATAGCTCAGAAAAGGATACTGAAGTAGGTAGGCCAGGGGAAATCCAAATACCATCATGCCACGCATTGAGAGTAGTAGTTGTTGTACTTCGTGCATGTGCCATATGAACAACATGACGACCCAGTCCAACTAATACCACCACACTGTCCATACAAGCTCGCGCAATTCGTTCCCACCGATGTTGTCGTGCTCGAACCAGAAGATGAGGTGCTAGTCTTGGAAGAAACAGAAGTAGTCAGCGTCGAACTTGTCACAACACTGCTGCTTGACGACGTCCCACCCCCAGTGGTGCCCGTCAGCCTGACCGTCACGACCGAGTACGAAGGCAGCGAGACCGTGACAACGCCCCCCGAGAGGGAGGCCGAGGTAGAATTCACCGAGTTCGAGTTGTCCGTCAACCAGGCACTAGCCTCTGACGGAGCGAACCCGCTGAAAGACACAGCCGCAGACTGCGCGGAGCTCCCAGAATTCGTAAACACCACGACCACGCTCCCATCCGTGTTCTCAAACGCCCCGACCTGTACGCTGGATATCGTTCCGGTTGCCCCCAACCTGACCGCCCCTGGCCGGATGAAACGGCTCCACATGGCAAAGGCCCATAGCCTACCCGACGGCGTGGCCGTGGCACCGTCCAGCACGGCGACGAGGTAGCTCGATGCTTGTGGCTGGTTGATCTCCAGGCCTTCCCAGTAGATGTATGCCGACAGGTTCGCGGATAGTATGCCCGTGGCGATCTTGTTCGCCCACGTCATACCCTCGCACAATCCACCGGAGCTATACCACGTCGTACACCAGGCGTCGTTCAAGTCGGCGCCTTCAGTCATCCATACGGGCGGGAGGTCTGTCAGGGTCGTGCTGATGGGGGTTGTTGGATCGCTGCCATACATGTGGCTAGTGAGTAGGCCAATGTACGGTGTGATGCTATTCGCAGCGGCAAGGGCTGCTGTTACAGTCTTGGCGTCAAGCCAGGAAATAGTGTCACAGCAGGCGATAGTCACTTGTGATGTAAGGTTGGCTGCTTGGAGCGTTGCGTAGAGCGTGGGTACAAAGGAGGTTACCTCCACGGGGTCGGAGGTGGTAATGAGCATAGAGGAGTAGCCTACACTGAAAGCTCATGTCAGCCGGAATCCCTCTCGTGTGAATGGTACACCCCCAGTAGCAAACGGCAATGGGTATCAAGTAGCTACAAAGAACAATACTCACGAGTAATCCGGCTCATTTAAGAACCCAAGATGAGTAATCGATATTCCAGCCTGCTTGTAAAGCTGGACATACTCCACGAGAAAGTTCGCATATGCCTGCCTCCAGTCTCCTGAGTCACATGTATGTCCAGTTGTTCCGCATAAATATCCGCCATCACTCTCGATACCATTCGTCTTCATGAACCCAGGCGCACTCCAGGCGTCAGCATAGATAGTATTCACGCCATAGCTCATGGCCTGCTGGCTGAGCCAGACTTGTCCGGCGTCGTAGTCGTCCCACACGTAAGTTGCGGTAGCGTTAGGCGAGCCAGGACTATCAGGCTCGATACTGTCTCCCGTGCTGCCGGAGCCAATACGGTTGCGGATGATGGTCATACCAGCTCCCACCGTGGTATCGAAGAGGAGATCGAGGCCTTGCTTTTGGGCAGTGGTGGAGTTGAGTTGCTGGAACTCGCTGGCGCGACCAAAGGCCTGTGAGAAGCCGAAGCCATCGATGCTTTGATACTTCGTGCCCAGATTCACGGTGATAGCTGTCTGGGCGACTGCAACGCCCAGATGAGCTGCCAACATTAACTTTGTGACTAAACCCATTTCTTATTGCTTTGCCGTGCCGTGCGATTCTGGCTGCCAGAGATCTGTAAGAACAACTTGGACATCTGTCAGACACTCGGACGTCGGTTCCTTATAAGGTACCACCAGCCCACCCAACCTCCCCGCGTTCATGGCGGATGAATGCTGGGCACAGATACGATGCTACTTGAATGCGCGGATGGCATCGCCGCGTGCCGTCTTGCCGATGAATCGCGAGTGCTTCTCTGTGGACAAGGTCTCTATGACTGGATAGATTGGGGGAACTCTACTTTCCGTCTTTCCTAGGTAGTCATGGCGTCAAGGATCCCGGCTGCAGCAATGCATGTCTAAATTAGGTTGAGATTTCCATCTTCTTCTCCCTCCGTATTTCCTGTTTAGGACAGACGGACTAACATCTGAGGATGTTTCAGCGTTGGGAGACAACCAACCCACTGTGTTACTTCGTGCTGTGAGCATTGAAGACAGACGAGCATAGTATGCCTTTATAACACTGAGTTTTATATTTCAATCTACGAAACTAACATCTGGTCCAAGTACGGTCAGCTATCACCATCGGATCATCCAGTGGCTGTGACCTGAAAGGGGGGGGGGGTTTATGAAGGACTGACCACACACCTACCCTAGGGTAACCCGCGAAAAAAGGAGTCACCCCCCCCAAAGGTTTCCGAGTGTCGTTCGTTCAACACTGTACATACAGTCTTTGCCCGTACAAACTCATGTCAACCCTACGCCCTTTACTCAAATTATAGTACCACTTGGACATGTGAAAAATCGGAAAGAACTGTTGAAGTTTGAATATCTCAAATATGGGTAATTACATGAATATAAACTTGGTAATGATCAGCTATATGTTGGTGCAGCCCAGCACCCACATACTTACCCACAACACCAAACACTCCACCCATCTGCATCGCCGTTTCTCACCAACATCACCTACAACTGCTACGATGCGCCAACAAGCAGCAGATCATCACGGGGTTCCCACTTGGATGGCTGGCTTGTACTTCTCACAAATACCTCATTAGCGGAACAAAGGTCCTCCCTACAGGCTTGCTTAGGCCAATTTAATAGGATGAGAAAGGGCGAGAAGCTGAGTACCTCAGTTCTACTCGATCAACTTGTCACGATCAACTACTCCCTCTGCAACCTCTCCCTTCACCCTTTGACACGCGAGACACGGCACAAGGGCGGTACTCGATGCAAGCTTTGACGTCGTCATCATTGGCGGAGGCACTGCCGGCCTCGCGCTCGCGGCACGCCTGTCAGAGGATCCCTCTGTCCAGGTGGCCGTCCTGGAAGCTGGTCAAGACAAGACAGCTGATCCACGCGTCTCTACTCCAGCGATGTGGATTACCACCTTGAAGTCCGAGGTCGACTGGGACTTCAAGACCACGAAACAGGTATTTGTTGGCACCATTGATCATACACTGCCTTGTTATAGACGAGCTGACGTATCTGACCTACAAAGTCGTCCCTGGGAGGCAGTGAGCTCGACTGCCCAGCTGGCCGCGCCCTTGGCGGGACGAGCAGCATCAACAGCTTCCTCGTCTCACCGACCTCCAAGACCCACGTCGATGCCTGGTCACGTTTGGGCAACCCTGGATGGGACTGGTCCGCATTCAGCACAGCAGTGAAGAAATCATTCACCAGTGTGCAACTCAAGGCTCCCAACCTGGATGAGCCAGACAACGGCTGGGTCAAGGTCTGGTCGGACACTGTCGGCACTCTTGGCTACCCGACGAGTAATGACCCCTTCTCCGGCGAGGTTAGCGGCGCAGTGCTTTCCCCAGAGTCCATCGACCCTGCAACAGGGAAGCGGTGCTCGTCTGCGAATGCCTACCTTGAGCCTGCTCGTCAGCGAATGCCTACCTTGAGCCTGCTCGTCAGAGGTCGAACCTGACTGTCATCACCGGCGCTACCGTGAGCAAGATCTTGTTTGACAAGAACGTATCTGGTTCCGATGATGCGGTGGCCGAGGGTGTCCAGTACACCATCGTGGAAGATGGCGAGACCAAGACAGCTCAGGCCATGGCCCGTAAGGAGGTCATAGTTGCCGCCGGTGCGCTGAGCTCTCCTCGCCTGCTCGAGCTCTCTGGCATCGGCAACGCAGCACGCCTCGGGGATCTGGGCATCGATGTCATCGTTGATAATCCACACGTGGGTGAGAACCTGCAGAACCACGTCCTGGTCGGCACGGCTTTTGAGGTCCAGGATGAGTCGGATATGCCATCCAGAGACCCCTTGAATCGTCAAGACCCTGCCGTTCTTGGGGATGCTATGGCGGCATACGCCAACGGGTGAGTAGGAACGATATCCTGGCGTGGCTGTCGCACAATCAACACTGCATATGCTAATGATCTGGTCGAACAAACAGTCAGGGCCCACTGGCAACCTGCGGCACCAACGCCTACGCACAGCTCCCCTTCCCCGAAGTCGAGACAGCCCTGGGCCGTGAGGCCGCCGACACGCTCATCCAGAAGACCCTGAGTGACAGCGCCAACACCCCGGAGGAAAAGACCACCGTCACTCCCGCTTTCGCGGCCGCACACGCAGACTTCGTGCGCTCGGTAATGACCTCACCCACAGACGCGCCCATCGTCTACATCGCCGCCAACACCTTCGTCCCCTACGACGAGGCCGACCCGACATTCCGGCCCCCGGGGCGCCACTTCTCCGTGACCTCGATCCTCGCCCACCCCCTGTCCCGCGGATCGGTGCATATCGCTGACTCCAGCCCCCACGGAGGCGCAGCCGTCAATCCCCGCTTCCTGTCACACCCCCTCGACGCCGAGGTGCTGGCGCGGAGCCTGCGCTACACCGAGGAGCGTATTGTCAAGGCGGAGCCGTTGGCGGGGCATCTCAGGCCGCGGGAGGCCAACAGGTTTGAGGACCCCGAGGCTGCGAAGGAGTATACCCGCCGCACCGTGAGGGGTGGGAACCACTGGGTGGGTTCGTGCTCTATGATGCCCCGTGAAATGGGTGGTGTGGTGGACGCGCGGCTGTGTGTGTATGGATGTAAGAACCTGCGGGTGTGCGATGCGAGTGTGGTGCCGATTGTGTCGAGGAGTAATACTATGGCGGTTGTATATGGTGTTGCGGAATTGGGAGCTGAGATTATCAAGGACGATCTGTAATGGCCATGCCGGTATACAAGATGTAATCACACAGGGCGAGGGTAACGGCCACCGTCGCTCAGTTGGTACAAAGCAATATAGTCATAGATATATGTCAACTGGTGCGAAGTGGTTTCTGGTGGTAGCTTTTAAATATGTCCCCTGTTAGTTCATCGATGGTGTTCTCGGATAACGGCAGTGAACTATTTATATCGACGCAGGTTACTTCCACCCTCCCACAGCTGCAAAGACTGGAGACCTGCAAAGCACGCATGTTTATTAAAGGAGCGATGGACAATTCCGGACAACTGGGGGCGAGACATGGCGAACCGAGTAGCAGCAGCATGCCCTCAGTACAACGGTGAAGGTCTAGCCAGAAGGGCCTGCATATATTTCCCCAAAGTTGTCTCTGATGACACCCTGGCAGCTGCCTGGGTCAGGAGGGTGGGTACTCAAGTGCGGCCAACGAAGGGGCGGGGAGGGGGGGTTCGGAAGTCGATCATTAGGTGACTTTCTGCGAGCCGGTGGCCACCAGTACACGGCCCGAGATGAGTGGCTTGCCATCCTTTATCTAGAAGTGCAAGGGGGAGATGCGAGATGCGTCGCATTGTCACTTCAATGCAACAATTTACATGTCGCCTCCTCCATGTCGGGCAGTCTTTCTTTCCTATTCATTGTAGTGACACTGAAGCAGGTTGTCATTATTTCAGGGTGTAACGATCAAGGCTGTGCTACCCGTTTCCTCACCGAGTGCCTACTCCACTGCCCAGAGTACTTGAGTCGGCTCTTCTGACTGCACTGAAGTTATCGAGGGCGAGGAGAGGGGGGACGGGAACCGGCACAAATTTGAAGTAATCAGGCTGGAAGCTATTGGATGCAACTCGCATAGGTAGTACTCAGTGTGGTGGCATTGGAGGCCAAAGCCAAGTACAATCATGCAGAGATGACACCAAATCTGGCAAACCGCAAGCTTATTCACTGGCTGACCACCCAAACAAATTTGTTGAATGTTTCAAGCAGGTCCTCGGCCACTTTGTAGGGATTTAGCCCATGTCATCTGAGATCAAGTACTTAATACCAGTAAGAGCTCGAGCTGCTATACGTACCTAACTTCAATGAAGTATAAATGGAGGCCCACCTTGTACATTTCATCAGGGAGGTATTTGAACAAGGCGATCATGACATCCAAACTGCTTAAATTGGGTCTTACTGTTTCACCGCTCTCGACTCCACATTTTCTTGATATAAGGAGGTTACCAAGCTGGTTCAGTTCCTAACTATTGGTTGCCTCAGTACTCCCCGTTTACTGAATTAAACTGATGCTTGTTATGGATATTATATTACCCCCCGGTATTGATCCGGCCGATTTCCCCGTCGGAACACCTCCGCCGGGGGTTACTTCTAATCTTGTTGATCCGCCGTCAGTGTCATGGACGGGGAGAGTAGCCGTGTATACCACCTTGCCTTTGATGCTCGTGTTCTTGTTTCTTCGCTTCTATATTCGCCTACGCTCTCGCCAGATTGGGCCGGATGACTGTAGGTTCTGATCCGGATCACCTGTTGGAGCTGGCTATACGGTTGCTGATGGAACTCCCCGTTAGTTGTATGTCTGGTTGCAGCAGTAAGACAAATCTACTACAGCCACATTATCGGACATTGTTGTCTTATGGGAGACTTCAGGTCAGCATCACTGCCTTTTGCGGTCAAGCACTGGTCCAATGTAGGGCGCACACGCGGAATTTGTTTGAAAAATACTAATATTCACAGTCCTAAACGATGTATATGGGCGTCATACGTGGGACTTCCCGCTGAGTGAGCTTACGAACAATTATGTCAAGGTGAAACTCCAAATCTCGCGAAATGTTATCATGCCTCAGACCCAAGCTAAGCCGCCCTTTGGACAGTATTTACTTGTAACAGCATGTCTTTATGATATTGCTTCCATTTTCACCAAAGCTTCGCTACTAGTCCTCTATCTACGCATATTCCGACCATCACGCCGTGCCAGGATTTTTATTTGGCTAGGCATAATCTTCATCACCGTATTCTATCTCCTATGTATGTTCATTAAACTTGTCCTCTGCGTCCCACGCAGCAGTGACGAGTCTTGGATCCTCACGAGTGTAGAATCGCGGTGCAGCGAGCCTCTACTTAACCTTAACGCGGCCCAAGGCGTCGTGAATGTCTTGACCGATTCCTACGCTCTTGCGATCCCCTTGAGCCTAGTCCTGAGGTTGCAGATGTCTTCGGCTAGGAAAGCTGGCGTTTTGGGCATCTTCCTTACCGGTTCACTGTTAGTGCTGTTTATTCCTCTTTCTTTGTTTGATTTCCTGCTCCTGCTAACGTTTAGTAATGTCAAGGGCATGTGCCTTCTCCGTGGCTGGCGCCGTCTTCAGATTCCAGGACGCCAACGCGTCGACATATGACTTTAACTGGCTCTCGGTCGCAGTCGAAGCAGTAGGGTACGTATCACGCCTTTTTCTTTTTCTTTTTTTGATCTGTCCCGCTGTCTTTTGGTCCATCATTACCCATAGAGCGCATTTTAACATCATCTCAGTGTTGCTGAGCTCAATGTCGGTCTGATTTGCGGTTGCATGCCGGTCATCTTCGTCCTTTTCCGAGGGCTAGCAGCGAAGTCTGGGTCGGTATGGACGTCCGTGAGGGAGTGGATGAAGGCCCACTCGCGCCAGACGAATACCTCGAGTGATATCAGCTTCCCCATCCAAATTATCCATGGCCCAGAGGAGCTGCCCCAGTTACCAGAGGGTACTCCATCTGGGATACCCTCGTTCACCCGTGGGGGTGCTTCTCGCTCCCAGTGGCGCTCACCGGGGCAATTTAAACGTGCAGACCCAGGATATTCATGAGCTTCGTCTGTTGATTATAGAAACAGCGGGGCTTGCGTTTCTAGGTGGGACTGCACGTAGCCCTCAGGTCCGTACCAGCCGAGATGCCCGGGTGCCAGGAAGCCTTTCACTAGGGTAGCGATGAATATATGCAATGGAGTCCCAGGGAAGAATGGAGGACGGATTTATCGCGAGACAACCAACCTTAATCGTATCCAAATTTGCAATACATCAAAGTAACTAACCAAGCCGCTGGATCTAAAAGGACGAGGTTGAAATCCGATCTTCGTACTACAAGGGGGTTAGCTTACTCGAAGCTGATAGCTAAGGGTATACAATTTGATGTGATAGAATTACCCGTTCCCGTTAATGTCAAACCTTTTCCGTGACAAAGGGTCATCCTCCGCAACCGGAACCTTAACTGTTTGGTCCCAATGGTATAGATATTCTTTTCCTCCTCAGGCGAGCCGCTGGATTAATAAAGATTGGTATCGGATCCGATCCCCATACTACCAGGGTACGGATCACTCGAAGCCGATGGCCGAGTGGACGAAGGGGGCGGCGAGTGCGACGAGTTCATGTTCTCTTGGGGGGTTTGATAACGTAGCGGAACGACTCGTCTATCCACTCTGGAACTGGGCTGTATAACTCTTCCTAGCCAGGCTTGCAGAATCTCCGTAACAGCCACTGCTGCTGAGCCCGACCGTCGTGCCACGAGCTTGGTACCCAACCAGGAATATCATGCCAGAGCCAGTTGCGCGAGAACTCATGGGCCGGATTATCAGGTCGCGCTTCGTCCGCATTCTCGGACAAAAAGAGAGTTTTCCACGTTTTGGTATAGTCGATAAGCACGACACGCGGCGGGGTGAGACCGCATATTCTTTCTGACTGCGCAGCGGGATTCTTGTCCGCAACGAGGACAATATGGCGTCCCGTAAAGTCCGTCTACATGATCCCAGTCTTCTGCTGCCTCAAGTATCCATCCATAACCCGCGCGAGTACCTCGAGTCTGTATTCTTCAGGATAGTGAAACGAGTCTATATCCTGATCAGGGTCGTTCTGAATACGAGATCCTTGGGTGCTAGATCCGACCGATGCTCTATTAGGATTATACGTATAGGCTTTTCTGTAGGTACCCCTTTTGAGACTATAGGAAGGGTAAAAGTCCACGATCCGTCATACTCGGGAGCGAAAAGGCCGGTTTGGCCGGTTCCTTCAAGAAACTCGTAAGTCCAAGTCTCCATTGTGTAATCCGCGTCGGTGTTCGCAACGCAGCACTGATCCTCTGGGCAATTGCCGAGACAACCCAGGTAATTATAGTAGAATACATTATGGATCTTCGCAACTGCCGGAAAGTGGTTTCTGTCATGTGGAGTGACTGTGCAGGGTACCTTTTGCACTTCGAGCAGGTCCAATAGCGATAGATGAAGTAATCACCAACTGGACCGACTCATCCTGCGCGGAAGGGATGGCATTAACAGCAGGATTCACAACGACAGGCTCACTTTGAGTCACGGAGCGAAGGTACTTCTCCCGAAGTCGAGATTGCTCTTGATGTCCGAGATTTTCGCACTCTTCAACAGAAGCATACGCGGGCGGTGGTGTGTGTCAGCGGATCTGAACGGAGAATCCTAGGAGGTAGGGGAGCTTTGTTTATCATGATCCACCAGAGGACACCAGCAGAGACGGGAATGCATCATGCTGTGGAAATCTGGCGAAGAATCCATGGTGTCTTCCGGTGGTTTTGTAGATATTGGCAAGATATTACAGGAGTCGACAGAGTGCCCAGCCATAATAACAATCTGGAAATTATCCCATGATGAGATGGCACGAGATGTTAGGTATCCGGTATTGAGCCCCGTCGAATGTACGGTGTTTGTGTTGAGGCAAAAGACCAAGGTAAGCTGGCAAAGTAATTACCTGTTCCACATTGTCCAGCTGGTGCCTCAAGCTCTTTGTGCTGCCTCTCGGCGCGGATACTTATACTGTTTTGATCTTTTCATTCGACAAACACAAAAGAAACGAGAAGAGAATGAGTGCGACGCGAGAAGACAAATAACGCTGCCCTGAATAGGCCCCTTGATAAAAGTGTGCCGTGTTATTGGCATAACTTGCCACCTGGCATAGGGCATTTCCCAAGATCGCTTGGTTCTGTTTCAACCAGTGTAGCTGTTCGACTTTTCCAAGCATGCTGCCAAGGACAATTATCACCGGTTTGAGGGACTAATGGCGACACTTTGCCTTGAAGCTTTGGAAACGCATTTGATATATCAAGACTCTGGCCTTGGGCAAATGAGTCTGGACTTCCAGAAGTTCTCCGGATCATCTCCACATAGCATATCGAGACAGATGGGGATGGGGAGGGGGGGGGTTCAGCACTCAGTGTCGGACACAGCAGCCAGCAACTTCGACGGAGGTTGAAACCAATACTGGCCACGGTCTCTGAGTAAACGACGATAAAGTCAGACAATCGATATTAGTCAGTTTAGGCAAGGCTTCATGTTTCAATGTACTGGAAATTGCAGCTGATGACTCTCATTCCGAGTGATTCCATACACATATGCATAACATTGTAGAATGGACGTATCCTTTTCTATTCATGGTATGGCCTAATCAACGTAGGAGTCCTACTTTGATACAAAAGAGATTGGTCGTTTCGTTGCAGTCTACGTCTACATTGTGACGTGGAAGAGGTCACAACACCGTCTTACCGGCCTTGTTTTGCCATTTTAGGTTGTCGGAGTCCGATTGCCTAAAGCGGCATATCCGGTTCCGGACCGCCGGTGATACCCCCTCTGTTTTTTGCTTGCCAATTTGGAAGTCACACAAGGAGCCAGGAGCTCGCGTGAGCTCTGCCGCCCATCATACGCGTCTTCTGAGCCAGGTCAGCGCCTGCTTTGTGCACAGGTGTCCAGATAGTCAGGTTATTTCAGATTCGTGGCAAATCCCAGACCTTCGGCATCTCCAGTATGCCCAGGTGCTAGCGTGGCCAATTTCATTTGATTTGTTCTTTTTTCCTGTATCCTCGCCACCTTAGTGTTCTTTTTTCTCTCCTCCTCCCGCCCTCAACCGCTTGTGTATCATTGATTTCCAAGTGGATGGAGTGATGGCGACCATCACAGGACCCGTTGCCCCAAAGGCCGATATGGGTGGAGCCATGCTGACAACTCCAAACCCTGTACAAGCGGCTACGTCTTCTGGGTCATCGACGGAGTGCAAGGAGATTTCGGACGCACTTGATTCCCCGGGAAATGATTTTGACCGTGGCTTTCGCTTCTGGGCCATCATCATCGGCCTCGGCATCACAAACCTGCTCGGCGCGTTGGAGAATACGGTTGTCTCCACGTCGGCGCCGGTTATCCTGTCAGATCTTCAACTCGGTGGCAACTACATATGGATCACAAACGCTTTCTTCGTTTGCAGTGCGGCCTTCCAGCCTCTGTTTGGCCAACTGTGCAATGTGTTTGGGCGGAGATGGGTCACGCTTAATATTGTCGCGAGTTAGTTCTTCTGTCTATTGTTTCTTGCACTTTTATGTCTTACTGATGGTATCTTGCAGTCTTTACCTTAGGGAGTGGCATCTGTGGTGGCGCGAGGAGCGGTGCCATGCTTATCGCCGGACGAGCAGTGCAGGGAGTCGGATCTGGAGGAATCATCATGGTGATTGGTAAGTGGAAGAGGGAAAGGACTGAGCAAGTGAACTCCTGCAACTCAGCAACTAACTCATGACAATAGATATCATCGTATCAGATCTAGTTCCTCTTCGTCAGCGTGGGAACTACATGGCCGTGGTGCTAGCTATTTATGGTGTCGGTACATCGCTGGGGCCATTCATTGGCGGCGCCATCGTATCGTCAACGACATGGCGATGGGTCTTCTGGATCAACTTACCCATTGGCGGGGCATCCTTGGTCATTCTATATTTGTTCCTTCATGTGAACTACAACAAGGAGATGACCTTCTCCCAAAAGATAAAGAGGATTGACTTCATAGGTAGCGGCATCCTCATGGCTGGTACCGTGGCTATACTATACGCACTCAGCTATGCTGGATCGACATACCCATGGTCTTCCTGGCATACACTTGTTCCACTTCTCTTGGGGGTTCTAGCCCTTTTCTTATTCGGCTTCTACGAAACAACTGGGCTGTCAGCCGAACCAGTGATGCCGCCGCGTCTCTTCACGAACCGCACGTCCGTCATCGTTTCGACCACCACATTCATAAACTCCGCTCTACTCTTTTGGGTTATATTTTTTCTGCCCGTGTACTTCCAAACCGTCAAGTTGTACTCGCCGCGACGAACGGGTGTAGCCCTCCTACCACAGTCTCTTGTTGGTATACCAGGCGCCGCTATTTCGGCTATAGCGCTAAGCCGTTGGGGCAAGTTCCGTCCGCTGCACTTCGCTGGGTTTGCGCTATGGACAATTGGACTTGGACTTTTCTCGCTTCAGGATGAGGCCACATCTGTTGCGGAGTGGGCCATTTTCCAGTGCGTCATGGCGCTGGGGGCCGGCATGGTCCTCAACACGCTGTTACCTTCCTTCCAAGCTCCCGCCGCCGAGAAAGACCAGGCTGCTGCTACAGCAACATGGTGTTTCATTCGCACACTTGGTTATGTCTGGGGCGTGGCCATCCCTGCTGCTATCTTCAATAATCGTGTCGACGCACTGCTCTACCGCATTTCTGATCCCACGATCCGGGAACAACTAGCCAGTGGTGGCGCATACCAGTCAGCATCTGCTGCGTTCGTGAAACAGTTTCCCCTAGAAGACCAGGATGATATTCGTGCCGTCTATAGGGAGGCTTTGGAGCGTGTGTGGGAAATAGCCGTCGTGTTTGCGGGCTTTGCGTGCTTATTGGTATTCCTGGAGAGGGAAGTCTCACTGAGAGTCTCGCTGGAAACAGAATATGGACTGAAAAGCCCTCAGAAAACGGAAGATACTGAGAAAGCAAATGCCGGAACGAAGAAAGGAGGTCAGAAGGATGAAGGTCGAGTGCCGTAATGTATGTACGTGGACCCTAGGGCAGGCAGATTTCTGGTGGATCTGGTGCATAGGGTAAACAACGGGGTTTCGATGTTGCCCACATTTGGAAATACGTGAAATGGTGACCCAGTGTAGTCCTGGGAATTCTGGAAGGTACAAAATATCAGTGGCTGTGGACTCGGACTGGAGGGACGGCCGGTGGTGCACCCTTTTGAACTCGGAGGTTTATAACCTGAATAGGATTAGTGTTGAGTAATACTGCTGGGATAAATCAAGAGGTGGTTCCATGTGTTATTTTCATCATAATATCTGTGAAGAACCCGGTTCCTTTCTATTATAGATCTACAGTGTCTTTTAAGGTTCCCCCAGCATTCCAAGTTGCCTCCCCTGCCTCATACAATGCCACATTCCGATCAGAACCTGCCTCTTCTTCCCACGTCACAGCGGGCTATCGTTGAGGACTCGTCGGGCAAGGCTCGACTTGTGAAAGATGCACCGCTGCCAGCTCTTCTACCAGGCACGGTCATCGTTAGAACGACAGCTGTAGCTTTACAGCCAGCAGACAACAAGATACGGAAAAGGTTTCCCAGCAAAGGCGCCGTCATAGGCAACGACTTTGCGGGGATAGTGGTGCGCGCACATCTTGATACCGCGTCGGATGTCTGGCTTGAACCTGGGGACCTGGTTTGCGGAGTGGTTCACGGCAGCAACTTGGACCCCGACCAGGCGGAGCGCAACAACGGCGCATTTGCCGAATATGTTCGAGCACCTGTCGAGTTCGTTCTACGACTATCAAGTAAAACCGATATGTCGCCGGCACAGGCTGCCACGCTGGGCACAGCACTCGCAACCATCAGCATGTCGCTCTGGGCCGACCCTTCCGCACTGGACCTGACGGCCACACCCGATACGCCAGCTACGCAGGCATCCCCAGTCCTTGTCTATGGCGGCAGTTCATCTGTCGGGACCATGGCGACACAGCTGTTGAAATTGTCCGGTCTCGCGCCAGTGGTTACCTGCTCGCCACGGAATTTCGATTTGGCCCGCAAGTACGGTGCCACGGAGATATTTGACTACACTCACCCCGGCGGCATTGAAACCGGCGAGGTGATCCGGCGTGATACGGATGGGCGATTGCGTCATGCGCTTGATTGTGCCGTC
The DNA here is from genome assembly GCA_003795315.1 of Cytospora schulzeri. Classification (NCBI taxonomy): domain Eukaryota; kingdom Fungi; phylum Ascomycota; class Sordariomycetes; order Diaporthales; family Cytosporaceae; genus Cytospora; species Cytospora schulzeri. Next base: position 499,210 of record LKEA01000013.1, on the reverse strand, counting down.
GACGCCGACTCGGTGTCCTGTTGCTATGCGGCATTTGGTCGTGTAGGTGGTCGCTACGTGTCACTTGAAAGCTGTCCCGAGGAGCTGCGCACCCGCCGCTCGGTTAGGGCTCATTTTGTGATGGGGCTGGAAGTATTCGGCAAGGAAGTCAAACTTGGTGGGGAGTACGGGCGCCCTGCGAGCAAGGAGAAACATGATACTGCTGCTCGTTGCTTTCGTATGTTCCAAAGACTTCTGGACGAGGGCAGGTTGGAGGCGCACCCCGTCCAGATCGTCCAGGGCGGATTTGATGGTATCCTGCAAGGTTTGGAACTTTTGGCACAAGGGGCTGTTTCAGGGAAGAAGTTGGTTGCGCTTTTGTAAGCGCTCGCAATACATACATGGAGAACACTTAAGTACGCAGGAAAGAAGCACCTGAGCATTCCGGGAACAATGCTTATGCTTTATGTCGTGTAAATGCAGCTCGAATGGTCCATGACAAAGAGGTCTTGCATGTATATACACAGAAGAGGGTGAAAACGTAATCTATATAATGTTCGATTCAGGAAAGACGCATGGGAAGATGTGCATCCATATGGATGTACAAACCTCGAGGGTGTCTCCGGGAATGATGGAGACATTCTCTAGGGTACGCAGGTCACCAACCGGACATTGAACAGCACATTTAGGATAATCCGCCCCTTTCTCTTTCTCTAAAAACGTAGACTCCAAGTCCGCTCACTACAGGAACAAGGAAGAGTCTGCAGGCGATCGAAGCAAATGAACCTTCCTAGCATCCACCCCCCCCCGGGGCCCTTGATGAGATGAACTAATTTGCTGGCGATACATACTATGCGCCCGATGATGATAACGACTACAAGTCGTGTTCCTTATTCCCTCCTCACAGGAATGAACCGAACCCAGAACTGCGGCTTTTCCCACATTGAATAGAATGTGAAATCTTTATCGAAGGACAAGTCTCGGCCCGGCACAGCCGTCAAGTCAAAGGTCCACAGTACCTTTGCGAGATACAACCTGGTCTGTGCCCAGGCTATTGCGGAACCGGGACATGCTCTTGGTCCTTGGTTGAAGGGCATAAATGCCTTCAAACTGTCATGCCTGAACTTTGAGTCGTAGTGAGGGTGATCCGCCGATAGCCACCGTTGCGGCCGAAACTCCAGCGGTTCGGCGAAGAAGCGCGGGCTCCGTGCCGCTGCAAAGTAGCTGATCTGACAAACGACCTGTATCTAGTCAGCGTTTTGTGTTGAACCCAAGATTTTGTTTTAGAAGACATACCCCTCGTGGAACATATCGCCCGTCAACGGTAGCACCGGGACTCATTCGTGGCAATCCGTCGGCTGTGTTATGGTGGAGTCGAAATGTTTCCTGGAGGCAAGCCTGCACATACTTCAAATTTGCTACAGCGTCGATGGTGATCTCGCTATAGTCTCTGAATGCTTGCCTTACCTCATTGGCTAGTATTGTGTAAGCTTCTGACTCTTTGAGAAGGAAGAAGATACTGGAGTAGAACTGATTTGACACAGGCTCCCAGCCGGCGACAAGTAGCTGGCCCGCAATTTGCTCGAGGTGAGTTATTTGCTTCTTATCCTTGGGCGCGGGTGCGTCGGGGGGAACAATCTGTTCGAAGTAGTCTAAGTGGTCTGTTTTCCCACGACGTTCTATTCGCGTCTGAACTTCCTGACTGTTGATCTTCATAACTCGGGGCATCGTAAGCCAAACAGAGGGTGGGATGAAGAGGTACATCAATGGGCTCAGGAGCGGAAACTTCTTCATGATCTGGTTGATCGTGCCGAAAAAGTTGACGTTTATAGCAGCGTCCAGGAATATCGAGTTTTTCACTCCCCGATGTCAGTATGTAGAGACACCCGTGACGCCAGGAGCTGGGGGCGAGGAAAGCTTACTGTCTTTCATTTGACCCATCTGGCGATTGTAAGTCATGTCTGCTGAGATGTCCATCGACAACCAGTCTGCCCAGCGCCTCATCTCCGCACCTTCCTCACCTCCTCCGACCTCTTTCATCTTCGTAACGAACAGGTCGATATAGCTTTCGAGAGTGGCTTCCTTGGCCTTGAAGTTCTTTGTGCTGAATGCAGGGGCGAGTCTTCTGGCAACTTCACGGTGCTTGACTGGATCGATTTCGAACGAGATTCCACCGTCACCCTCTCCGAGGTCTTCAAAGTCAGTCTTTACGAAGGCCTCAAGGTTCTTTTCATGAGAAAGGTAAATGTCTGAATTGGTTACATTAGTACTGCCTCAGTCGATGGTGTCATGCACCAGGCTTCACAAAAGCTCACCTTTGCCTGCTTGTGGAGTGATAAACACAAGCTCATTGGGAGCGATGCGGACCACATCGCCTAACGCATGGATCATTGTCAGTGCTACACAATAGCCAAGAAGTTCGTAGTTTTGAGCTGGCTTACCGTATTGTCTCAGTACCTCCTCGATTTTCCAAGGCCATCTCCCCGTGAGCCTGGGAGTTCAAACACGTCAAACCCAGTTTTAGTTGCTTAGAGGGGCTGGATGCGTACCAGTTGTAAGCATACCAAGCATTCGACACAGCCGCGAGCTTTGGGCCTGGGTATTTCGAGATTGGATGGAAGTATAGGTTGTAGATGCCGCGTGCCACTGAGTAGGCAATGAGCTGGAACAAAAAGAAATGTGAGACTTGTGTAAATACAGACGCCGAGGATTCAAGCACATACAGTTGTGACAGCGACGGTAAGTAATTGACTGTTAGGTATGCTGGCCAACGGCCATTCCGGGAGAAAGCCGGGAACAGCCATTGCTGGCCGAGAATCTAAGCGTGGGGGAAGACACGGTAAGGGTGAAGGAGCTGGGTTTCGGATTAGTTTCCCTCTGTCAACAGAAGATCCACCGACGGCTGATTCTCAAATAATTAGAGCTGCTGAAGGATCAGAGACAGAGAGTGTCATCCAAGCTGAATGGTATAAGAGCGGAGGATGTGCATGCACCGGTGTAACCCGCGGCCTTTGACAGATTAGTACCTAAATTTCGAATTGCAGCTGGAGGCCCAGTCTCGGCTTCAATTTTCCGAATCAGGCAATTCACTCTCGGTGTCGGAGCTCCGGCTTCAGACCGGTCCAACAGAGCTCCGGGTTGGCAGGAGCCGTTGCGGTCACTCTATTTTTAGAAGCTGGACTGCGTATGCGGGAAGAGGCCAAAAGTATTTGTCTCCACGCAGTCCAACCTGGTGTGATTCTTGCTCGGATTGATCATGAGGCTTTGTGCTGTCAATGTGAGCTAGCGAATGTTGTAACGGTGTTGCAAACTGGCCAGGTATCACACAAAGTCTGGAAAACCTCTCGGATCGCCCATAAAATCAGACTTCTTTACTTGAGTTGCGATACATCCGGTACAGCAAAGCCTTGTATGAACGCTCTCAAGCCATGGGTTTTCAGACCATTCTCCACAACGTCTCAGAAGGCCCTATCACGGTATTGGTCATAATAACAGCACCACTATGCACTGCAGCCACGGTCCTTCGTTTCGTGGCAAGCAGGCGTGGAGGCCGAACCGTGGGTTGGGAGGATTGCTTCGCGGCCCTGGCCCTGATCGCTTTCCTCGTCTACGCAGGTCTAGCACTCGCAGGTGAGCTTTACTGAGACCCGAGGAAGCCTGGAATCAGCATCACACAAGACTTCTGACCAAGACATGCTGTCTCCAGGGTTTGCTGTCACGGGTGGGATAAGCACGGACGAGTTCAATCTCGATGAAGCCATCAAAACCTCGAAAGTATGTCTACACCCAGGAATAGACAACAAACCTATGAGACTGGAACTAATGGAAACTTCAGATGGCATATGCTGCGGCTCCTTTCTTCGAAATCAATCAATTGTTCGCCAAAGCTAGTTTATTTGTTCTTTACTATCGCATTTTCTCGAGGGACCGGACTTTTGTCAGATGGATTCTCTTCCTTGCCGTCCTACAGGTTTGCTGGTTCATTGCAACTTATTTCGCTCTCATATTCATGTGCGTCCCAGTATCAAAATGGTGGGACGTACTGGGTACAGAGGAGGGTTGGTGTCTTAATGACGCCGCCCTGCTGGCCGCAGAAGAAACTATCAATTCGTGCGTCGACTTCGCCATGGTCGGGCTAGCAGTTGCTATGGTCCGAAAGCTCAAAATGAAGGCAAATGTGAAAAGAAAGCTTGCCGTCGTTTTTGCAATAGGGGGCCTCTCCGGAATCCTTGGCTTTGTGAAAATAGGCGAGGTATATGCAGTACCAGATGAAGATGGCGGTAAGTGACCAAGTTTACCCAATGTAACTTTTCTGGATCTCAGAAAGCATATGCCGCTAACATCTTCAATCTAGAAACAAACGTCACTAATGGATTCTGGGATCTGTTGCAAATGGCGACAACGATCTTTTGCTGCTGTGCGCCAATTTACAAAACCATTTTACCCCCCGAGGGCTTCTGGAGCCGCTTCAAGATATCACTCTCATCATTTGGCAGCATGGCGCGCCTCAACAAGAGCAACCGAAGCTCCAAAAGACTACAATCGGATAGCAGCCAGGGCGTGTCCCAGGTCTCAGGGAACTGGCCTCGGTTCCAAGGAGGTACCCAGAGGGATTACACGTGGGCGGAGGTTGAGACGGTTGATGAGATACCTCTCAGGAGCGATCCCTATCACGACCATCCCAATCATGTCACAAAGACGGTACAAATTCAGCAGAATGTTGATATAGTGTGACATTGACCCCGGTCTCAAATACATGGATGTATACATGAGGGTACATTGTGTTTCTTCAGAAAATGGGCTGTTTATTATATATACGTATGTGATGTGTAGTCGCGAAAGAGTTGTGGAGGTTTACATCAAACGATTAATATGTGAAGCAGTTAATGGCGTTTTTTATTTCTCTCTGCCTGTAGAGTGGAGTTCTGCGTGCAAAGTACCCTACTGTTGAGAATTTACTAGAATAGTAAAACTTTAGGCCCCTACGTCAATCGGAAGGGACCAGCCGGCCAGACAATGCAACAATGCAGAAACCGGTGTAAATCAATGTTCTGTACGGACCCCAAATCATGGAATTTGCACGTCGGACTTACCTTCCCAGGGTTTCTAGCATATGGGCGGTACAAAGGAGACGACCACAAAAATACTTCCCTCTTAACCTAAGTATTAACATTTGTTACTCACACGTACAGAGGCTGTGTTCTATTGTTATAGATTATTTATATTGCACAGAACGTCCTACAGCTTCGACGAATTACCCTACAGAATGATCTCCGTGAGATCGAACAATATTTGAAGTTATGCCAGTGCAGTGCTCAACAGAGGCAGGTTCCTTAAAAAGGCGAGTGCCCAGGTGTATTTTGGCTATGTGATTAGCCTTCAAACACGTATTGACAAGGAGGCACGTACTGGACAGCTTCAGATTGCTCTTGGAAGATTGTTTCAATGCTTACAGGTCACCGTATCACAAGTCATATCTGCGGACGCTACTGGCCTCACCCAGAACAATCATCTTGAGCGAATCAGAGAATGGCTTATCGTAAGGGATGCAAGTAATTCGAAAAGATAGAGACTGACATTACGAGGGTGTGTAAGACGAAAGGAAGTGCGAGAAGGAAGGTGAAATCTAATGCGCATTGGCTGATGACTGGTTGAAGTTGCCTAGGAACATCCGATGTTACAATTCTGGTGCGCACTCCCGTATTGGATGTGCATAACATATTGTATTACCTACCTAGGTAGGTAAGTATTTAGGTACTTAGGTATGCATGTAGGGTGCCTGGGGGCTGGTGAGTACTTATGGAGGGGGGGGGTCAGGGGTAGGTAGGGCTGGAGTTTTGACTTTGCACGAGTCCCGCCAGTTCGACACCTCAATCTTTGGCTTGTGATTTACAGGTAGGGGCACTATTCAGTCACTTGTGTATTATTGTACACTAGATAATGGACAATCTACCTCCGTACTTGAAAATCTTACAAGACTTTACTTGGTAGGTGTCATCTAAGGCTGTGACGGTGGATGACAACTTGCATCCGAGACACAGAGGCTGGCAGGGTGCATATGAAGAAGCGGGGGGCTATCGGGGTTACTAGCCCGGTAGGAAGACTGATGCAGGATCAATTTTGCATGTTCATATCTCACATGGGCCTGCACGAGACATGTGTAGCAGAGGTCACAAAGGAGTCGCTTGAGTTAGCATAATAACTCCACCTGCACACCTGGCACACTTCCTACCAACATTGAAGGTAACCCACCTAGAACGAAATGTCCATCTACTGAGTACTTATATAGGTGGGCATATTGGGAGCTGCCAATTACAAGACCAGGAGTTCATCGGTGTCACATCCGTCGGTGGAGCTGATAATGCAAGCTAACACTGCCGTGCAACATTGAACCAACATTGGCAAGAAGGGCCCCCAATATTTGCCGCTCTGCTGACAGGCTGTCTGGTGTTCCCTCACAGCTTACTACATACTTAAGTACTTAGGTACTTCCTTGTATCCCGCCCGGGCGACGTCCCACATTTCTCTGGATTTCAGCTGCCCATACCAGCTTGGCTTCAGTCCGTTTAGGTTGCCTCTCTACGTCGTATGTTGGTCATCACATTGATCTGCAGCAGTCCGGTTACATAGGATGTCAGGTGAACGACTCTCCACGCCGGGCATTTCCTCGCGGCGGTCTGCCTGCGACAGATGTCGGTTTCAAAAGGCGAGATGCCTGCGCGAGCATGCCTCCCAGATGCGGTGCGATCGCTGCCTCCGCGCTGACGCCGAGTGTATCACCAGCCCCATATTCAGGATGCGCAGTTACTCCGGCGAGGATACCGGATTCCTGGATCGAACACGGAAACGCCAACGGCAGGACATAGGCTCCCAACAGCGGGGAAGCCGCACTCCGGACGAGGGCCCAGTCCCAACAACTTTCGAGTGGTTGAACCAACCTCTGTCGGCGGAACTCGACGCAACCGGTGATGGTGATGCCGCATTGTACGACACCATCTTTTCCGAGGCAATGGACCCAGCATTCGACCAATACAACACCTCCTTTCACCAGTCTGGAGGATTGGTGGACACGGTGCCCACTCCGATAGCATCCCAGCCGGCTCTATTATCGAGTTCTTCACACCCCACGAGCAGCGGAAGCTTGGACGATACTATTGGCATCTCTGCTGAATGTAACGATAGTCATATGGGTGTTAGCCCCGAGGCCCAGAACGGTGCCATGAACTGTGCCGAGCTGGAGACGCCTATGCAGCGACTCTCAAGGATCGACTACAAGCTCATCACTTTACTGGACCGTCTCGATAAAGGTCCGCCCAAGGTGACAATGGACACACTGGTCTCGCCCCTCGACGAGTCCAAGTCCAATACGCCTGCTGTCGACGACATTCTCAATAGTACAAGGGAGTACATAGATGTCTTGAAAGCTCTTGGTGGAACCTTCTTGCCATCGTCGGCCACGTCTATCACCTCTGGTCGCAGAAGGTCGAAGTCCGGCTCCCGTTACCAGCAAGACAGCGACTCGAGCAGCATGTCTGGGGACGAGAGCATCGCTAACTCGCCAGCGGATACTGCCGGATCCTTGATACCCTCCCCCTCTCTGACACCCGACGGGCAAACTGGTCTCAAACTCGATGCCCCATCCTTACTACTGATCCTCACCTCATATATCCACGTCCTCCGACTCTACGTGGTCGTGTCCTCACACATCCACCATTTTTTGAAAGAGGTGTCCGAAAGCGACGACCCCAAACTCTGCCCCGTTCCTGGCCTCAGTTTTAGCAATTTTCCCATACGTAAGATTACTCAATTCCTGGTGTCCTGAATTCGCACTGAGATGTATCGCAGAGTCTGGCAACCTCCAAACCATAATACTTATTCAGATTGTCACGAGCCTCTTCGAGCGAATGGAGACACTGCTCGGCCTTCCACGCGAATTTCGGATGAAATCGCGCAAAGGTGAGCCTCAAGGCTTATTGAGCGATCACGAGTTCATGGAGTTGGCCAGGTGTATACTGAGGAAGGAATACCATGGAAGACCGGAGCTTGGGAGGGGCGGTACCAGGGCGCTTCGCAAAAATATCACAAGAGTGAAGCAGCTGCTGAGGGAAAGCATCGCACCATAGGGCTAGAACGGATTGGTTGATATTGGATCCCAAGTCTTGACACTTTAAAGTCGCGAACGATAATCACACAATCCATGGGTAATTTTGTTACTCTAGCTTGGGCCTAGTCGAATTGTAGTGCTCACCCACCATCCACCTCCACACCCCCC
>LKEA01000013.1:477239-490946 GCA_003795315.1 Cytospora schulzeri | reverse complement strand
TGCTGGAGAGGTGAATTTTTTCTCCGTTCTCTCCAGCCGACTAGCTCACCACCCACTTCCGTAGCTCCTGTCCGGAGCAACGGGTGCGGCGCAGCATCGATTGAGGAGGATCGGGCCTTGCAACGCCATCGACACAGACAGCCCACAACTCGGTTTGTGGGTAATCGGCTTTCGGCCCCCATCCAGCCACGCCGCCTCCTCACCTATACCTTACCCTGGTCACCGAACTAAATAAGTATGTGTGCTGACAGTCATCTCCGTCTCCGACAGCCATCAAGCCTGTCGGATGTCACTTGCCCAGTGGGGATTACTGCTGGGCCGGGGCCTTTTGCCTCGATGGGGACCATCAAATGCATACCACTAGATCAGACCAACAGGTTTTGGCAGGCCCGAGATCGTAAGAGCCACGGACTTGATAAAGAGATGACAGCAGCTGACGAACGAAGAGACTCTTCAGAAAGGAGTTCCAGATTCAGAACCTGTTTGTGCTTTCACCAACTTCAACAGACGTGCACTCTACAAGTCTCTCGATGGCTCACATACCGGCTGAACCGATCGCTGTTGTCGGGTGTGGGTTCCGCTTCCCTGGCAATGCCAATACGCCTTCTAAGCTCTGGGAACTCTTGCGGAGCCCACGTGATCTCCTGTCGCCTATTCCTGATGATAGGTTCAGCACTCAGGGCTTCTACCATCCAAATGACTATTACCATGGTCATTGCAATGTCAAGGAATCTTATCTCTTATCTGGAGAGGGCGTTCACCGACAATTTGATGCGGGATTCTTTGGCATCATGCCAGTCGAGGCGAATGTCATGGACCCACAGATGCGCCTCCTCCTCGAGGTCGTCTATGAGGCACTAGAGGCTGGAGGACAAACTATTGAGAGCCTGAGAGGCTCTGATACGGCTGTTTATGCCGGGCTGATGATGGGGGACTACGAGAAGTTGATGCAAAGGGACGAGGATGCACTCGGGACTTATCATGTGACTGGAACGGCGAGGTCCCTTATATCGAACCGCCTCTCATACTTCTTCGACTGGCGGGGGCCTTCTATGACTATAGATACGGCATGCAGTTCCAGCCTTGTCGCCGTGCACCAGGCCATCCAACAGCTACGCTCCGGACAATCTCGAGTCGCTGTCGCAACGGGGGCGAACCTGATCTTAGATCCCCAGTACTACGTCACAGAGAGTAAACTACACATGCTTTCCCCAGAGAATCGCTCACGAATGTGGGACGCGGGTGCAAACGGTTACGCTCGTGGGGAGGGCATCGCAGCCGTTATACTCAAGACTCTAAGGGCGGCGGAAGCCGATGGTGATTTTATTGAGTGTGTGATTCGAGAGACGGGCACCAGCCAAGACGGCAGGACGAAGGGTATCACAATGTTAGTTGTCTCGATTCTTTCAACTGTTCCCATGAAGCAGTGCATCTGACAGCTCAGCAGGCCGAATTCTGTAGCCCAGGCCCAGTTGATCCGCGCATGTTACTCTCGGGCTGGTCTTAACCTGGCCGATATCGCTGATCGACCTCAGTATTTCGAAGCTCATGGAACAGGCACCCCTGCGGGTGACCCAGTTGAAGCAGAGGCAATCAGTCTTTCTTTGTTTCCTATCGAGAACGCAGTGTTGCGTGTAGGCAGCATCAAGACAGTCATGGGACACAGCGAGGGCGCTGCGGGCTTGGCAGGATTGATCAAGGCATCTCTTGCGTTGAAGAATGCTCAGATCCCTCCAAATCTGTTATTCAATCATCTTAACCCAGATGTCGCGCCATTCTATAAGAACATGCATATCCCGACTACTGCAGAGCCGTGGCCAGAGCAACCGTCTGGTACTCCTCGCAGAGCCAGCGTAAATAGGTAAGTGACAATAATTAACGTACCTTTTTTGTTTGGCCTTGATATTTTCTGACTTTCTTTGATTGAAGTTTCGGTTTCGGGGGAACCAACGCACATGCGATACTCGAAAGCTATACGCCACCCCAGCGTCCACCACATTCAGCCGAGAAGCCTACCGTCTTCGTACCATTCGTCTTCTCAGCGGCCGCAGAAGTCTCTTTAGTGTCATATCTTGCTTCTTTTATTGGTTGGCTACAAGATAACGGTACCACGGCGAGTCTTCGTGACCTCGCATTCACACTCTACGCGCGACGGTCACGCTTTGCAATTGCAACAGCCGTTGCAGCATCATCCACACAGGATCTGCGTGACAAAATCGAATCAATGTTGCAAATAGCACGGCGGGACGGCAAGCTCATTGGTACCAAACTATCAACGCCGCAAAACCAATCATCATGCCCCCGTCTTCTCGGGGTCTTCACGGGTCAGGGTGCTCAATGGGCTGGAATGGGAGCTGCACTTGTCGTGAGTTCTCCCGCAGCTCGTGAAGTGATACAGATGCTAGAGGCCCGACTAGCGCGACTACCCCCTCCAGATCGACCATCGTGGTCGTTGATGGAAGAGCTGCAAAACGCTAAGTCGTCAAGACTTAACGAGGCGGGTATATCACAACCTCTATGCACAGCCGTTCAGATCATGCAGATCGACCTCCTCTATTCTGCAGGGGTTCACTTCGCAGCTGTTGTCGGACACTCATCTGGTGAGATAGCCGCGGCTTATGCTGCTGGTATGATTTCGGCCGAGGATGCCATCTGTATCGCATACTATCGCGGTATCAAATGTTCGCTTGCCCAAGGCAAAGACGGCCAGCGTGGCGCGATGATTGCTGTTGGATCATCATATGATGATATCCTGGCCCTCTGTGAGGAGCCAGAGCTGATAGGTCGCGTGTGCATTGCAGCTGTCAACTCGTCAGCCAGTGTTACCGTCTCCGGCGACGAAGGTGCCATAGAGGAGGCGCAAATTGTTCTGGAAGATGAGAAGAAGTTCGTAAGGCTTCTCAAGGTTGATAAAGCCTATCATTCGCACCATATGATCCCATGCTCAGAGCCTTACCTGCGGAGTTTGACTGCCCTAGGGATTCGCGCCCATCCTGGTGATGGCTGCTCCTGGTACTCTAGTGTCTTTGATGGCGAGAATATGGAGGACCATCAAAGTCTTCTTGGGGGTGTCTATTGGGAGAGAAACATGGCAAAACCCGTTCTTTTCATGCAAGCGATCCAGAATGCTTGCGCTGTTGAAGGCCCATTCGACGCCGCAATTGAGGTTGGACCGCACCCGGCTCTCATGGGCCCCACCTTACAAACATTTACAGATGTCTATGGGCAGAGTATTCCATACTTTGGGTTATCCCGTCGTGGAGAAAACGCTGTTGAATCATTCGCCGACACACTGGGATGTATATGGACGCATTTCGGAAGAGATGCAGTTGAAATTGATGCCTTCGATCGTTTCGCCAGTGGCAATACTCCGGCGCAGCTTATCACGGGACTTCCAACGTACGCATGGAATCACGCAGTCGAGTACTGGCATGAATCGAGGCTCGCGAGAGCCGTAAGAACAAGATCAGATGCCGTGCACGAGCTGTTAGGCCACTTAACTCCTGACAGCACCCGGCAAGAGATGCGTTGGAGGCATCTTCTTCGACCGCAAGAAGTGCCGTGGCTCAAGTGTCACAGGTTGCAGAACCAAACTGTTTTCCCAGCCGCGGGTTATGTGGTAGCGGCAGCTGAAGCTTCCAACGCATTGTGCAAAGGTACAGCAGCGTCACTGATTGAGATATTGAACCTCGACATACACAAGGCGTTGACCTTTAATAACGACGATTCGAGCATCGAAACGGTTTCTTCATTATCAGACATAACCTGGGGAAGCAGCAACAAGGCCATTGAGGCTCAGTTCAAGTATTATGCTGCTGGAAGCGACCGAGACTCGCTTGATCTTCTTGCCAGTGGTCGCGTTCGGGTGGTTCTTGGTTCCCACCGCACTGATTATTTGCCAACCAGGAATCCTCGCCAACCAAATCTCATAAAGGTGGACGCTATCGATTTCTATACCCAGCTGGAGAAGGACGAATACGAGTACTCTGGACCCTTTGCGGTTTTGCATGGAATAGAGAGGAAATTTGGCGCCGCCAGGGGACTCATTTCCATCGAGGAGGAAACGAACATGCTTATCCACCCAGCAACATTGGACGCGGCATTTCAATCCCTTCTCCTCGCATATTCATTTCCTGGCGATGGGAGACTGTGGTCGATGCATATTCCAAGGACGATCCGCCGTGTCCGATTCGTTCCTCAACTATGTTTGGATGCGAAGGCGCAGGGCAAACCACTCACCTTCGAAACTCAGCAGCCTTTCGAGTCTTCCATGCTCGAAGGCGACATTCACATCTATCCAGAGGGCATGCAAAATGCCATGGTTCAGACCGAAGGCCTTGTATGCGTTCCATTTTCGGGGGCCACACCCCAGCAAGATGTGGACATGTTCTCAACAACTGTCTGGGACGTTGCATCGCCAGATGCAGAGAATCTCGGCTGCGACGGCTTGTCAACCCTTAAAGAACGCCAGTTTGTCACTCTGCTTGAACGAGTAGCATTTTTCTATCTCCGCGCACTGAACCGGGAAGTTCCAATGAAGCACCCTACCAGAACCAACGGGCCCCTCGTGTCTCTGTACAGTTACGCGTTACATGCCACCTCAACCGACTGTGCGACCGATTCATTGACTAACACGCCGGGTTGGATACCTGCCTGGCAAGATGACACATATGAGGATATCCAGCATCTATGTGAGCCTTTTGAGCATATTGTCGATGTCAAACTACTGCGTGCCATCGGAGAGAATCTTGTCGCCATCGCAACGGGAGAACGCCAGGCCATTGAAATTGGCATGGAAGAGAACCTCTTGGCACAGTATTACGAGAACGCTATCGGCATGTCTGTCTACACGCAGTATCTAGCGCGGGCTGTGAAGCAAGTCACCCACAAAGACCCGCATATGCATATCCTAGAAATTGGCGCGGGCACTGGAAGTGCTACGAAGCGCATCTTTGGTGAGATCGGCCAATGTTTTGCATCTTACACTTTCACCGATATATCCTCCGGCTTCTTTGGCGCAGCAACTGCCACCTTTGCGGACCAAGCCGAGAAAATGACCTTCAAGGTTCTTGACATAAGTCAAAGTCCTCAAGAGCAGGGGTTCGCGGAGCACTCTTACGACATGATCGTTGCGTCTATGGTGTTACACGCTACACCGAAGCTGGAGCAAACAATGCGGAACGTTCGGCGCCTGTTAAAACCCGGGGGCCACCTCATCGTACTTGAAGGGCACGACAATCATGCATTCCGAGTTGGGGCTATATTCGGAGCCTTTCCTGGCTGGTGGCTAGGTGCCGATGACGGACGATTGCTTTCTCCGTGCATAGACCTAGCCCACTGGGACGAGTTACTTCGTGATTCGGGATTCTCCGGTTGCGATAGTGTCACCCCGAACCTGGACCCTCTTGTGATGCCTTTGACACTGTTTGTGTCCCAGGCCGTGGATGACAGAGTTGCCTTTCTGCGGGATCCATTGTCATCATCTCCTGAGCTCTTGGGATCTGGAACAAGCCCGCAGAATATTATCCTATTTGGTGGCAACTCCCTTAAAACCTCCAGGCTCATAGTCCAGCTGAAGACAATCCTGCAACCCTTCTATGGCAGTGTCAAGGTAGCCCGCACCTTACAGGCGGTCTCAGCGGAAATATGTGGTCACACCACCGTTTTGAGTCTCCTGGACTTAGACGAGTCAGTCTTCGCAAATATCACCGAAGAGAAGTGGGAAGCCTTGAAAATGATGCTGAATACTGCAAGAGTCGTCCTCTGGGTCACGCATGGAAGACGCGCTGACAACCCCTACGCCAACATGATGACTGGCGTGTTTCGAGCTTGCTCCCGGGAAATACCAACACTGGAGGCTCAGCTTTTGGATATCGAGGATGTCAAGAAGTTGGGGCCACGTACCTTGGCCGAAGTCCTTCTCCGACTTCAGGCGACAAGCTCCTGGCAGCGCCAAGATGCCCCACAGATGCTTCTCAATCCGGTCGAGCCAGAGCTGCTTCTAGATAAAGAGGGTCGTTATCTAATCCCGCGTCTCCTGCCCAACCAAGAGATGAACGACCGCTATAACTCTTCTCGGCGCGATGTTACCAGCTATAAGTCGATGGCCAACCTAGAAGGTGTAAGCATCGAACTATCAGACTCGGGCCTCTATCTTCGAGAACATGCCGCGCCAGCCCCCGGAGCGGGATGTTCCATCCAAATACGTACCACACATTCGGTAATATCAGCTGTAAGAGTTGCTGAGCTTGGGTGTATGTTCCTGGTGATGGGGAGGAACGACGATACCGGGGAGCAAGTAATGGCTTTGTCCACCTCGAATTCTTCGCTGGTATGCCCCTGGTCGGATCTATATATCCTCGTCAATATCTCCATTGGATCTGAGGCAGAGTTTCTTACAGTTTTGACTATGTACATGCTTGTGTCAAGCATCCTTCAAGGGTTGTCTGAGGGAGACACTGTAGTTGTGTACAAGCCGACCGCCACTTTTGCAGCCATTCTATCGGAGGAAGCCAGTGCACACACTATCGATGTGTTAGTTCTCACAGACGATCAACCTGCAGCTACCGAGCATAGTTGGGTGTTGATACGCCCATACACGCCTCAGACCGTCTTGTGCCGCAATCTACCTGACAACATCTCCGCGTTCGTTGACTTTTCAACGGATCGAGAGACCGATGCAGTTGGAGAATCAATTCGCTCTCAGCTCTCCCATTATTGCAAGTGCGATACACTGGATACACTCTACTCTGTGCTGGCTTGGTCTCCTTTGGGCGCGCACATCAATGGTATCCGTGACCGGCTACGGAGCGTTGTTGCTTGTACTGAACGCCTCCTCAGCCCAGTCAACAGGAAAAAGCAACAAAAAATCTCAACCGTTGTTCTGGGTGATCTCCCCGGGAGGCCGAAACATTTGATACCATACTCCGCCATCGTCGACTGGAATTCCAGCTTACTAGTCCCTATACGCGTGCAGCCAGTGGACTGCTATCCCATGTTTTCCGAATCCAAAACTTACTGGCTTGCTGGGCTTAGCGGTGGTTTGGGACTGTCGCTTTGCGAGTGGATGGTTCGTCATGGGGCGAAGCACATCGTTATTTCCAGCCGGAGACCAGATATCGAAGCATCTTGGTTGGAAGAGATGACCGAAACCGGTGCCGTAATCAAAGTGGCATCCTGCGACGTCACTAACAGAGACCAAGTACTGAGTTTATATAACTCAATATGCTCGAACATGCCCCCAATCGCTGGTGTCGCGCAAGGTGCCATGGTGTTACAAGATACGGCAATAAACGACATGAAGTTGGAAACACTATCCAAGGTTACAACACCCAAGGTCAAGGGGAGCATACATCTGAACGACTTGTTCCCGGAAGATACACTGGACTTCTTCATATTCTTCTCTTCTGTGTCGGCCGTGGTCGGGAACCCCGGACAGTTGAACTACGCAGCAGCGAACTTGTTCATGGCCAGTCTAGCGGAGCAGAGGCGGAAGCGCGGGCTCGCGGCGTCGATCATCAACATTGGCCCTATTCTGGGTGCTGGCTATATAACACAGGAAGGAATTGCAAGCAAAACTCTGAACTCGAAATCGACAGGATACACGGCTATGTCCGAAAGAGATTTCCACCAGTTGTTTGCTGAGGCAGTACGTTCAAGTCCTTCTGATTCTGGATGCCCCATGGAAATTACCACTGGTATCAGGGCTGTGAAGCCTGGCCAGGATGGAGAAGAACGTCCGGGTTGGGCTCGGAACCCCGGATTCAGCCACTTGATACTCAACCACGCATCAGCGGGTCAGCTTAACCCCAACAGTCGATCACGAGTTCCCATCAAAACTCAACTGAGTCAAGCGAAGTCTCAGTCAGATGTTTACGACATAATCAAGACAGCCTTGGTCCCCAAAATCTGCTCCCTTTTTCAACTTGATGTTGAGAAGTTCACCAATGCCGACCTTGCCACGCTCCGTTTGGACGAGATGGGCATTGACTCGCTCTTGGCTGTCGAGATTCGTGGCTGGTTCATGAAGACACTTGAGGTCAACATTCCAGTATTGAAGATTCTGAATGGTGCTGCGGTTGGCGAGCTGATTTCAATCGCAAGCGTGACAATTCCCGCATCACTGGTTCCGAACATACACCCGGACAGTGCTGGCCCTCTGATGATAGACACGATTGGTTCTCCAGCTGCGGCGTCCCCATCTACCACAGATAATATAGAATCAAGCTCGCAGGCAACTGATTCCCTGGCACTCTCGGACGACACATACTACCCTCATCCATCGGTATTATCTGACACTGTTACTTGTGAAGACAGCGATGAGACGTCTACCTTGCTGAAGTCTCTCCAGCTCTCATTCAGCCAAAGCATGTTTTGGTTTGTATCAGCCGCTTTGGAAGACAAGACGAGCCTCAACCATAGCGGCTCATTCCGATTAAGTGGGAACCTTCGTCCACGCGATCTTGCGGAAGCTGTGCGGGCTATTGGACGACAGCACGAGGCTCTGCGAACTTGCTTCCTTTTTGAAGATGGTGAGCCCAAGCAGGGGATTATGGAGACGAGCCTCCTTCGCCTCGAAATTGGGCGCCTGGATGATGAGACTGAGGTGGACCAGACCAGGCTCGCGCTGCAAAATCATGTGTTCGACCTAAAACGCGGCGAGACCATGCGCTTAGTGTTGTTCTCGGTCACAGAAGCGCTGCACTTCTTGGTCATAGGTGCCAACGGACTAGCCATGGACGGCATGTCCTTCCAGGTCTTCATGAAGGACCTTGAGCGGCATTACTTGAACGTTGGGCTCTCCCCTGAGAACACTCGCCAGTTCAGTGACTACTCTCAGAAGCAGCACGATGACTATATTTCAGGCCAATATGACATTTCCCTTCGCTTTTGGAAGAAGAAGTACCCAGACTTTCCTCCTCCTTTGCCGATTCTGCCCATTTCTCGGGTTGTCTCACGTCCTGACCTGGCGGTCTACGAGAACGAGCGTTTCGACGTGCGAATTAGCACCATTACAAGATCACAGATCCAGACAACCTGCCGCCAGCACCGCGCGACGGCTTTTCATTTTTATCTGAGTGTCTTCAGAGCTCTTCTCTGTCTCTATACCAACTCGGAGGCCGAGGATATTTCAATTGGTGTTGGCGACGCGAACCGGACACAGAACGAGATGATGGACAGCATTGGCATGTTTCTTAATCTGCTGCCGCTGCGTTTCCGCACATCCAACTCGGCCACCTTTGCGGAAATTCTCCAGGACACCCGAGTCAACATGTATGACGCCCTGGCTCATTCAAGTGTGCCATTCCAAGTTCTTCTCAATGAGCTTGACGCCCCACGTGCGGCAAATTGCACTCCTATCTTCCAATGCTTTATCGACTACCGTTTGGGTCAGCGCGAGACGTCGGCCTGGGCTGACTGTCAGCTAGAAATGCTTTCGTTTCAGGCCTCCAAAACTGCTTACGATATCGCCCTGGACATCATTGATGATGCCGATGGAGAGTGTCTTCTTATGTTTCAGGTACGCAAGGACCTGTACGACGAGCGTGCTGTCCAACTCCTTGCAAGGAGCTATCAGCTCCTAGCTGAGGCTTTCGCCACAGACCCGAACGCCATACTAAGTGGGCCGGCTCTGTTTGATCCCGCAGCAATCGAAGAAGCTTCACGATTCAGTCGCGGTACGTAAATGCGTCTTGTTCACAAGAGAAATCAATGAGAACTGATCATCATATGTCCTCTCTAGGCCCCTTATATGTCTCTAGCTGGCCCGAGACCATTGTACACAGGTTCGAAGACGTTGCGAGGACATGGCCGGGAGAAGTCGCTACTGTCTCTGGTGACGGGACAACAACAACAACAACAACATATGCGGCCTTGTCAAACAGTGTGATAACGACTGCAGCTGCATTGCAAGCTGCCGGGATCACCCCCAATTCCAAGGTGGCGGTCCTTCAAGAGCCCACCGCGACATGGGTCGCATCCATGTTGGCCATTATGAGGATAGGGGCTGTCTACGTTCCTCTAGATATAAACACACCATGGGCTCGCTTGGCTGCAATGGTCAAAGACTCTCAAGCAAGCGCTATACTGGTGGATGAAACTACGGAGAAACAGGCGCAACAACTCCGGTATCTTGGCCTGATCATAATGAATGCCACGACGCCGAGAGGGAAGCATGAGGTGCCAATCCTTGCTACGGCAGGTGGTCCTGCCATGATCCTGTATACGAGTGGATCTACAGGAACTCCTAAGGGGATCATCTTGAAGCACGAGGGTCTGAGGAACTGGATCGAGCCAACCACCTCCCTATACTCGTTGGGTCGTGAAGTGGTCCTCCAGCAAAGCTCATCAAATTTCGACATGTCATTTACGCAGATCGCCACGGGCTTATGCTTTGGTGGTTCCGTCTACCTTCTGCCGAGGAATCTGCGAGGTGACGCCCTGGCCATCAGCGAGGTGGTCGCTTCGCATGGTATTACATATACTTGTGCAACACCATCCGAGTACTTGAGTTGGTTGAGGTACGGCATGAAGGAGTTAGCCCAAAATTCAAAGTGGAAGACGGCAGTTTCCGCGGGCGAGCCCCTATCGAGGTCTCTGTTGCAGAAGTTCAAGGAACTCGGCAATGACAATCTACGGCTTTTCAACATGTACGGACCAACAGAAATCTCACTCGTTGCCACTGCCACTGAGGTTCAGTATATGTGCGATCCGAAGCATATGCTAGCCATCGACGCCGGATATACATTACCCAATTACTCAGTATACGTGGTTGATCAGCACCTTAATATGGTACCCCCAGGAGTACAGGGAGAGATATATATTGGTGGCGCAGGGGTGGCCGCCGGATACCTTAACAACCCGTCTCTGACTGCGGAGAGATTTGTGGATGACATATTCGCAACCGATGAGTATTCTGCCCGCGGATGGTCCAAAATGCACCGAACTGGAGACCTTGGTCGTTGGCAGGCAGATGGCAGTCTACTTATCGAAGGGCGCGTTACAGGGGACACACAAATCAAGCTGCGTGGCCTCCGTATGGACCTTCGTGAAATTGAGAACACGATTGTCGACGCGGCTGACGAATCAATAAGTGAGGCCGTAGTGAGTCTTCACCAAGGATCGCTGGAAAGCCCCGACTTGGGGTTCTTAGTCGCCCACGTGGTGTTTGGTCCACAGTCTACTGTTGAAGCCGCAGATCAGGGGCACTTTCTGCGCTCTCTGCAGGCAAAATTGACATTGCCACAATACATGATCCCGGCATTCATGATTCCAATGGAGACATTGCCAAGAACCAGCTCTTCGAAGCTTGACCGGAGGGCTGTCGCTGCGTTGCCTTTGCCGCAAGGTTTCGAAGGTAATGAAGGTGCTACACAAGATGCAGCTGGACTGAAGCCCATCGAAATCCAATTGAGGAATATCTGGGCAGAAGTTATTCCTAGTCTCACAGCTGCAACACTGCGCAATGTCACACGGCAGACTGACTTCTTTCATGTTGGGGGCACATCGCTACTCCTCCTCGGCCTCCAGGCTCGCGTGCGGATGGTTTTCGGTGTGAGGCTGCCGCTTATTCAAATGTTCCAGTCCAGCACTCTGGGAAATATGTCCCAAAGGGTTGAGAGCAGCCTAGAGGTGCGCCCTAGGTCACACCTGTTGGACTGGGACACAGAGACAGCCGTGCCGTCATATATATTACGGCTGCTGGAGACGAAGCAGGCCGAGGGGCAGGGGCAGGGTTTAGTGCAGTCCATCTGTCCTGCCGGTGACCACTCCAAAGTTGTCCTACTAACAGGTTCGACGGGCTTTTTGGGCCGAGCACTACTAGCTGCCTTGGTTGCTGACCCACGTGTCAGAATGGTTCACTGCCTTGCGGTACGCAATGCAAGTAGTAGACATAGGGCCGTTGTTGCGGAAGTGTTTTCGACAGACCAGAACAAGATCACGATCCACGAAGGAGACCTGAATCTTCCCAGGCTAGGACTCTCGGAGCTTGACGCGCATAGCATTTTCTCTGCTGCGGATCTAATCATCCACAACGGCGCCGACGTCTCTTACTTGAAGGGATATGCCACCCTTCGCCCCGCCAACCTCGAATCAACGAAGGAGATAGCCGCTCTATGCCTACCGCGCCGGATTCCTTTCCACTATATATCCACGGCTGGGATTGGTATGTTCGCGGCGAAAGCGTTAGGCTCCGATCATGTGTTCACCGCCGCCTCTGCGGCCAATTACCCACCACCTGCCGATGTCAGTCCAGTGAACGGTTCGGGCCACGGCTACACAGGAATGACAGCCACGAAGTGGGCCAGCGAGCGGTTTCTCGAGCGCGTTGTTAGTGCCAATGGCGGGCCGCACTGGCCTGTCTTCATTCACAGACCCAGCCTCATCGTGCGCGCTGGCCGGGCCAATCCTGGTATGGATCTTGTCAGGAATATACGCCAATATGCGCGTTGCCTGCACGCCGTACCAGTCATTCGCACCGCCGATGGCGAAGGTAGAGCACCCGGTGCCCTTGACTTGGTCACACTGGACCATGTGGTGCGTGGGGTCTTGGAAGCTGCGATGAAAGCGGACCAGCAAGCAGAAAGGGTACGCTTCATACACCATCTTGGCGGGGTCAAACTTCCCATCGGGGATTTGACATCCTTGATTCTACAGGATACCGTGAATGAGTCGGATGGAGAGGTAGAGGACGTGAAGCAGCTGGGGGGAGAGGAATCGTTGAATTTGACCGTCCTTGAGGAGCTACCTGTTGATGAATGGGCACGAAAAGCGGGCAAAGCTGGTATGGACATTACAATCGTGGCACTTCTGGAGACCCTTGCCAATGCCGACGACATTGTTTTCCCAAGATACATGTAGAATAGCAAGATGTAGCTCTATTTTGAAGGCCTTTTCTCTTACCAAGATTGATTATAATCAGACTCAGAAGACGCCGTTGATTGTGTCTATAGAAAAAAAGAATACCAAAGGACGAAGAGAAAGTTATAAAAAGGAAATAGAATAAAGGTTGTATCTGCTGGATTGGCTGGGCAAAAAGACAAAAATAGAAATGCGCCTCGGATACGGGGAATCGAACCCCGAGCTGGTGAGTACTCAAGATGAGAGTCACCGATGTTAACCATTACACCATATCCGATGGTGTGAGGCTCGTTATTCCATGTTTAGCTGTAATTTTGGAAATCCCATATAGAAGCCACAGCTCTAAGTGGGTTAGACTGACTCGCCTGATCTGGCACTGGTCAACACCTAGACCGTATCTTAAAGTGGGTCAATACGTAGGATCAACTCATTCTGGCAGTTTTACACATACAATTTCACCTGCAGCTTTTGCTACTGTACTAAAGGATGGGGTGCGAATCGGTGTCCTGGCATCCTGGGTTTGTTTCTTACTTCAGCAGGTAAGCCCATCCTAGTTGTTCCATGTGCTCATGTAATACTCAGCACTATGTACGGCACAACCAAGATCGACCAGAACATGAGGCTCGGTTGCTTCTACTGTAACAGTTTTAGACTTGTCGACTCTAAAATAGATGCAAGCAAAACTTCCAATGCTAAAATATGTGCTATATTACATAGTCGGTATCCTCCTATACGAGGCTTCCTCACGGAGAGCCAATGTCCTGGTGCCCTCACTTTGCAAACATGTCAACACCCGTGCCATGCTCGCACTCGGCAATCGAAATGATCTCACAACCCCCCCCCCCC